>JAOQMS010043133.1:0-12362 GCA_027563885.1 Erythroxylum longipes
TACCACTTGCCACATAGAAGTCATTATCATCTGGGCAATAGCAATGCCCTGGAATTGGTCATCTGGGAAAAACATCTAGTCCAAAATTTACAAGTCTCTATTACGGAGGTACCCTGAATCACTAGCCTTAGGCATTACATTATGATCAAGCAGGAATGCCACCAATCAAGGTCCAATATGAAGGGAATTGCAATGCATAAAAGAGCGATGGTTTGTGAATCACATAACAGCTCTAATCCCAAATCGAGACATAGCTTTTGATTTATCCCATTGATTATCAATTGTACATCTCACATATTTGTCAAAATATGGAACACGACCTCCCACTGGCAGCTCTAAATGTCCATTAATTAGATCCTCTATTATGATCACTATGTTTCCATTGACACGAGAAGTGAGCAACAGAGGTTGTTTATTGGCAACCTCACTAAGGTTGGCATAAAATTGTTTCACCGCAGCTGGGTAATATGCACCTTTGAGGTCCAATAGTTTGCCCCAATGAAATTTGTCCAAGTTTGCTCTCACATTGTATGCTTCATCAATACCTTCTTCAATTGAGACTTCAATCACAAATTTGTTTTTCTTTTTCTTGTTAAACCAAACTACACATTGCTTATTGATGAGCATAACTCGATCAAAATCAGGTTCCTCTGCTTCTGCGATGATATTTTTACCCCTAGTAGCTCTAGAAGATTGGCCAGAAGCACTACCCTTCCCCACAATTTGCTTAATTCGTGACATTGAATGAGAGCCACATAACTAGTCACAATCTCAACAAACAGAGCAAAACAGTCTCAATCTCAACAACCAATAATCTAACTAGTCTCAATCTCAACAACAAGCTTAATCTTGAACAACAACCAACAATCAACAATCTAACTAGTCTCAATGTCAACAACACTTTCAATCTATACAAAACAGTCTCAATCAACCAACAATCATAGGGAGTAGATAATTTCAAGCATCAACCTAACAAACTCACAATATGACAAGAATCCAGAGCAAAATCATCATCATACATGAATAAAAAACATTAGAGTTCCACATTAAGCATAAACACATCAAGAGTTGCTCTGAAAATTCCCAAATCCTTATATTCTTCAATCTAACAAATTTCATCCACGATTTTACCCATAATTGTGAAAGAACCCTTACCCATGCCAAATCGAAGTGGAGATTGCGTGTAATCAGCCCGAAACCTCAAAAGGACCCCCAAAATCAACTAACATGAGTGGTGTTGGTGGTATTTTAGCAGAAGAAAGAAAATGACAAACGATTGAAGAGACTAGGCTTTGGGTAGTTTGGAATGTTGTGAGATGGTGCTATCGAATGGGAAGAGAAAAAGAAAAAAATGGAAATCTGGGCTGATATGTGAAGGGCGTGAAATTGGGAAGAAGAAAATGAGGGGAAGAATGGAGATAATGAGGGAAAGAATAGAGAAAATAGTGTTTTAAATGAGAGTGCAGGTAATGTCTGTTAAGCAGACTTCATGTCCACTAAACAGATATTTTCGGGTTTCCTAAGCTCCGGTGATGTTGCTGAGTCCGTTGGGCGAACTTAATGTCTGCTGAATGGACATTCTCTGTGAAGCTATGGCCATCTCACGTAGTTCACTTCCTAGTTTGCCCCTTTTAACTACTTAATGATACTATAGGACTATATGCATGATGTATGAATGAAAATAGTATAAAAGTATTAAATGAAACAAAGAGACATTGCAACTTACCTCTCCCACACTTAATATGGGTCTTATCTCTAGGATCGATGAGTCATGATCACGCTATTCCTCATGCTAATAGGAGGTGTCATTGGGATGTCTCATAAACACTAATCCTATGCATCACACAGTAAACCAGAATAAGAAGATATGAAAAAATGAAATTAATAAAATAACAAAAAGAGTTAGAAAGGTTGGGTTGCCTCCCAACAAGCGCTAAATTTATTGTACTCAGCTGGACTAGACCACTAAGATATTAATTGTTGTGATAGTGGAAATACATCTAACCATCTATCCCTCAAAATAGTGCTTGAGTCATTGCCCATTGACCATAAAGGGCTTTTGTTCATCCCTTCCAATCTCCACGGCTCCATGTAGGTATACTTTGGTCACCATGAAAGGTCCAGACCATTTTGATCGCAATTTTTCGGGAAACAATTTTAAACGAGAGTTAAATAGTAAAACTTTTTCACCAGGTTTAAATTCTCACCAAAGGATATACTTGTCATGGAAAGCCTTAGTTCTCTCCTTGTATATTCGAGCATTCTCAAAAGCATCTAGGAAAAAATTCATCTAGTTCATTCAACTCCATCATTCTTCTCTGTCCAGCTTCTTTAAGATCATAGTTTAACCTCTGGATTGCCCATAATGCCTTATGCTCAATTTCAACTAGCAAATGACAAAATTTCCTAAAGACTAACCTGTATGGAGACATGCCCAAGGGAGTTTTGTATGCTGTCTTGTATGCCCAAAGAATGTCATCAAGCTTCAATGCCTAATCCTTTCTTGAGGTATTAATAGTTTTCTCTAAAATTTGCTTGATTTCCATTTTAGACAACTCAACTTCCCACTGGTTTGAGGGTGGCAAGTGGTTCCAAACTTAAAATGGCACCCATATTTTGCCAAAAGAGATTTAAATTGATGATTCTGAAGGTGTACCCCATTGTCACTGATTATAACTCTTAGAACATCAAATCTTGAAAATATGTGCTTCTTGACAAATTTGACAACACTAACTCTAATGTTTTTTGACAAAGTTATGGCTTCCACCCATTTAGATACATAATCAACCGCCATAAGGATGTATTCATTATAAAAGGATACTGGAAATGGTCCTATATAGTCCAAACCCCATACATCCAAGAGTTCAACCTCTAAAATCCCTGACTAAGGCATCTCGTGCTTCTTACCGATGTTCCCTGTTCTTTGACACCTATCACATGTCATAATAAAATTTTTAGCATCCTTAAAAAGAGTAGGCCAATAAAAACCTGATTGTAAAACCTTTGTAGCCGTTTTGTTAGCACCATGGTATCCACCATAAGGAGAAGCATGGTAATGATACAACACTGACCACATCTCCTCATCAGGTATACATCTTCTAATTATTCCATCAACACACCTCCTAAAGAGCAACAGGCCTTCCCAAAAGTAATTCCTCACCTCAGATAAGAATTTCCTTCTCTTATGGTATGAATAATCACTAGGCTTAATGTTAGACACCACAAAATTAACATAATCCGCAAATCAAAGAGCATTTTCCTTAATAGACCATAGATTCTCATCAGGAAAGGCATTATTAATCGGTTCAACTCCCATCTTGTCACCTTACTCAAGTCCAAAAAAATGATCAGCCACTAAATTTTTGGATCCCTTTTTGTCTCTAATTTCTAAATTGAATTCCTACAAAAGTAAAATCCATCTGATCAACCTTAGTTTGGCATTTTTTTTGTAAGAAGATATTTCAAGGCGGAATAGTTAGTGTAAACAATGAATTTAGACCCAATAAGATAAGATCTAAATTTATCAAATGCAAAAACTACTGTTAGCAATTCTTTATCTGTAGTAGCATAATTAATTTGAGCATCATTAAGAAATTTGCTTGCATAATAAATAACATGTAATTTCTTATCCTGTTTTTGTCTAAAGACAGTCCCAAGTGCGTAATTACTAGCATCACACATTAGCTCAAAAGGGAGATTACAATTCGGTGCGACCATTATAGGGGCTGAGGTAAGTTCCTTTTTCAACCTATTGAAAGCATCAAGACATTCATCAGTTAATTCAAAAGGGGCTTCCTTTTGCAACAAAGCACATAAGGGTTTAGAAATCTTGGAAAAATCTTTAATAAATTTGCGATAGAACCCTGCATGCCTAAGGAAACTCCTTATTGTTCTAACCGAATTGGGAGGTGGTAAATTATTGATGACTTTGATTTTTGATGGATCTACCTTTATTCTATTATTTGAGATTTTGTGGCCTAAGACAATCCCTTCTTGTACTATAAAATGGAACTTTTCTAAATTTAGCACAAGATTGGTTTCTTCACATCTCTGTAGAATCTGTTCTAGATTGAACAAACATTCATCAAAAGAAGAACCAAAAATAGAAAAGTCATCCATAAATACCTTTATTATATTCTCCACCATGTCGGAGAATATAGACATCATACAGCGTTGGAAAATGGCAGGAGCATTGCATAAATCGAAGGGCATCATATGATATGCAAATGTACCATAGGGACAAGTGAAGGTGGTCTTCTCCTGATCCTCTAGGACTATAGGAATTTGGTTATACCCTGAATAACCTTCTAAAAAGCAATAATAATCATGCCCTGCTAATCTTTCCAACATTTGATTAATAAAAGGGAGAGGGAAGTGATCTTTTCTAGTTGTTGCATTTAATTTCCTATAATCTATACAAACCCTCCAACCTATCACAACCCTAGAGGAAATTAACTCATTACTATCATTAGAGATGACGATCATGCTGCCTTTCTTTGGTACCACCTGCACAGGACTTATCTAGGAGTTATCAGAAATAGGATAGATAATTCCTTCATCAAGTAGCTTATGTACCTCATGCTGCACAACTTCCTTAATGCTAAGATTGAGTCTCCTCTAATTTTCCACACTAGGTTTGTGGTTTCCTCCATTAAAATCTTGTGAACACAAATAAAAGGGCTAATTCCCTTTATGTTAGCAATATTCCACGCAATAGCCAATTTATTTTTACGTAACACCCTTAATAATATCTCTTCTTGAGAGGAATTCAAAGAAAAAGAAATAATAACCGAATATGTATTTGATTCTCCTAAGAACGCATACCTCAAATGAATTGGAAGCTATATTAATTTCAATTTTGGTGGGCTTAATATGGAAGGTAACAATTTAGGTTTAAGAGGGCCCAATTCTTCAATTTTAGGTCTATACCTAAAACCATTATCTTGCAATTTATATGCATAGTCCACTAACTCATCATCCAATTCATTCTCATCTATTCCTAAAGCTAGGTATATCTTTAAAGCATCATCATACATTAATTTAGGAATGAATTCAAGTGTAAGAGAATCAATTACATCTATCTTATATGTGACTTCATCGAAAGAGGATCCCTTTAAAACTTTGAAAATGTTAAACACCTCTTCCTCATCACCAACTCTCAAGGTTAGCTTACCATCCAGGACATCAATCAATGCTCCACCACTTGCTAAGAATGGTCTTCCTGATATTATAGGAACCTGCATATCGAAATCCATCTCAAGCATAACAAAATCTGTTGGAATTATAAGCTTACCAACTTTTACTAGTAAGTCTTCAGCTATACCAATAGGGTATCAAATTGATATATCAGCAAGTTGGAATGAAATTGTAGTTGGTTTGAGATCACCAATTCCAAGCATGTTATAAAGTGACAAAGCAATAAGATTAATACTTACACCTAAGTCACATAAGCATTGAAAAACATTAGAAGCACCAAGTGATAAGGAATAGTGACACTCCCTGGATCCTTTAACTTAGGGGTAGTTTATTTTGTAAAATAGAACTACATTCCTCAGTTAAAACTAACGTAGCAAAATTTTCCAACTTCTTTTTGTTGGAGATGATTTCCTTCAAGAACTTGGTGTAAGTAGGCATCTCAGCAAGTGCTTCAGCAAAAGGGATGTTGATTTGGATCTTCTTAAAAAGATCAAGGAATTTCTGAAATTTGGAATCATCATGCTTCTTTACCTTTTGAGGGTATGGTATAGGTGGCACAAAGGAAATTTCTGAAATTGGTGAAGACTCTTTCTTTGGTTCGGTTTCTTTAAGCTCTTCTTCTTCATCCAAATTCACAATTTCGGCATCCTTGGTTTCATTTATCTTAGCTTCCTTCTCTTTAGGAACCATACCTTCTACCACCTTACCACTCAGAAGAATTGCCATACAATCCTGTTTTGGATTCACTTGGATATTGCTAGGTAGCTTTCCCTTACCTTTTTCACTTACCTCTTTTGCCACTTAACTGATTTGCACCTCTAAATTTCTGATGGCAGCTTAGTTGGACTGGATGTTCTACTCCATTCTGTTCATAGCTTGAGAGCTAGCTTGAACACTTCTATCCATCTTGCTCATAAGTTGAGCAAACATATCTTCAAGCCTATCCACTTTTTTCTCCCAAATAGAAGGCAATTGTTGTTGTGTAGAAGATGAAGGAAGTGAATACTATTGTTTTGGTGGTGTTTAGAACCTAGGTGGTCCCATTGGTTTTTCAGCCCCTTGAATTTTTTCATTAAAAAATTGGATGAAACTTCCAACCTTCATTGTAGTTGTTTGAGAAAGGATCAAATCGTTGACCTTGTATACCATTGTTTATATAATTCACCTCTTCCTTTGGCATTATTGCTTCAATGTTCATACAACTAGCTACTGTATGCCCAAATCTACCACAAAGAGTGTAAGGATCCCTACTAGACTTGTTGTCATTCATCAACATATTCAACTTCTTATTTATTTTAGCAACTTGGTAGGCCATGTCAGGTTTAGAACCCACTTCATTAAGAACAGCAGCTTTTCTCCTAGTTACCTTACAATATGAATTCTCCACAACATTTTTGAAAATATTCCATAACTCTTGGGAACTCAGGTTACTAATATTTCCACCAGCGTTTAAATCCGCCAAAGTGTGATTACAATTAGTGAGAACACAGTAGAAAAACTGATTCAAAGAGTATGTATCAATTCCATGATAAGGACATTGTTTAAAGAGATCATTAAATTGCTCCCAAGCTTCACGAAATTTTTGTCCTTCTTTCTGCAAGAACTAATGTATCATCTTCCTTAGTTCAAGAGTTTTGTGAGCTAGGTACCACTTCATCATGAAAGTCTCCATTACTTTGTCCAAAATATCAAGGGAATCTACCTCTAAGCTCGGCAACTGGTTCCTTGCTAATCCCTTCATGCAATAGGGAAAACACCTTAGCTTTAACTCATCTTCAAACAATCCATACAACGGAAGAGTCTGAACTATAGCGTAGAAATATCTCATAAAGGCTGGAGCATCTTCACTCGACATTCCATTAATTGTGGCAACCTAGATAGATGAATTTGTTTCAGCTCATAATTCCTTGTTGCTGCACTCAATCGAATGCAAGAAGGGTTGCCAGCAATAAATGGCATCTGATAATCTCTAGTTCTCCTTACCGCAGGATTAACAACCACCGGTTCATTGTTATTTTGCCTCCAATTTTTAGCCTAATTTTCTTCATTGAATTGATCGTTCCCTATGTAGAATTGGATTTTGATTATTATTTGTCATCTCTCTTCTCCTTTGGGCATTGTTCCTTCTACAAGTGCGTTCAATTTCAAGATTTAACTTAATTAGCTCGTTGTTCAAATTTCTTAAATGCCTTAAGTTCATGCAGCTCTTGAAATAAAACAAAGAGAAATGGTTTAAAAATAATTAATGGAAGAAAACTTAAGGTAATTAAAAATAACTAGAATTAATAGTAGCAAATATAAATTAGTCCCTAACAATGGCGCTAAAAACTTGGTCGATAAAATCTACAAGTGCACAGAATTGTTTCTAGTACCTACAAATCAAGTATTCCAAGGTCGTCTCCCAAAAAGACTAACCTACTCACTACTGAATTAATCTTAATTACTTGAACTAAAATAACAAGACAAGATGATTGGATTAGAGATGACAATAAATTGTAAAGACTATGAATAAATAAGCAAGGGAAATCTTATGATTTAGACTTAGGGCTTTGGGGTTCACCAATTTAAGAGATTGATTAATAAAGTATGTCTTTAATTGAATGATAGGTTATAATAACAATTGCTCAAATTTACTTATATTCTCTCTCAAGACATATAAGAATACCTAACTAGTTGATTACCATCTCTCAATGCGAAACCTAACTAGTAAACTTCATTAAGAACAAGCAACTATAAGTTATCACATTAATTCAGGATATCTCTACCTCTAAATCATACTTCACCTCTCAGTTCATCATATAATTCCTAAGATTGCATCTATGGTGATCAGGCATAGAAACAATAATGAAGTTTAAGAAAGATAAACATCATCAAAGAACTTTCATTCAAAACCAATCAATCCATAAAAATATGAATCAATCCCCCAAATTAGGCTACATCCCTAACCCTAATTGGGATTTAGTTCAAGAACATGATAAAAGAATCCATACAAATAAAGATGATCAACATCCAAGAAAGAGTAGAGAGAAGATTGAAAGAAAACAGAACATGATTCTTCTAATGCTTGATTGAATCCTCTTTGATCTTCTTCTTTGCCTCTTTTGGGTGCCTCTTGTTTAGGTGTCTCCTTTTTGGGTGCCTCCTTTTCTGTGCATACCCCCTCTTTGGGTCTTAAAAATAAGTATTTATAGTGCTTTGGGTTTAAAGAAACCTAATTTTTTTCCAAACAGGAGAATAAAGATCGTAAAACTGTCATCAATGTCCGTTAGGCGGACTTTATGTCCGTTGGGAGGACATGTGCTCTCTTTCGGAACGAATTTCAGCCCAAATGGCTAGTAAATGTCCATTAGGCAGACTTTCTATCTGCTAGGTGGACATTTTCTAGTTTTCTAGCTTTCCAGCTTCGCTCATGTCCATTTGGGGGGCATGATGTCCGCTTGGCGGACATACATTGGACATCTACAGAAACATGCAATTTTGACCTTTTAGACGGAAAAATCTCTCCTCGGAGTCTTTACAAAAGTTGTAGAATTTAGAGTCCTCCTCAAAATTATACTTGAATGACCTTAATCCGACATCCACAGCTAAATTTATGCCTCTTGTCCCAAAATCTATCCGTTTGCACCTATTAAGTAATAAAGTTGAAATGTGTGAGAATTAACCAAATAAAGCTTAAAATTCACATAGATAAGTCAAATTAGTTCCAATTCATCCCAAAATCATATATAAATAATTTGACTTATCAATAATATAGTACATATAGAACATAGTAGAGATTAACAAAAAGATAAAATAAGTAAATAAATACACAAACTAGAAAAAAAAAGACAATTATAAAAATAAATCAAACCAACCATTATACAATGGTAATTAGACTGAGTAACAAACTATTAGGCTAAATAATTAGGGGTGAAGTACTATGTAATCAATAAAATTAAGGCTAACTATAAAACGAAATACTCCTAAGAAAATGTTTAAAAGACTTAAGAGAATAAGAATGACCTCTTTAAACGAGATCTTTTATTTGTATCATTTATTCGTATCTTTGGCAGGCTGTAATAAAATCCAAAAATATAACTCTTGCTTGTGTGAAAGAATACTTCTTAAAGTTGATATAAAGTTTCTCTTGCCTTAAAAATCTAAAGACTTGTTGAAGACGTAGTAGGTGGTTTTTTTGAGGTTTTGTTGTATATTAATATATAATCAAAAATATGCCACCAAAAATTTGCCCATAAATAGTTGAAACATTTAGTTCATTATGTTCATAAACTAGGTGCATTTATGAGTCTAAATGGCATCACCAATGATTCATAAAACCCCCTTTTTAGTCTTGAAAGTCATTTTCCATTCATCTCCAAGTCTGATCTCAATTTGATGGTACCCACTTTGTAATTCTATCTTGGTAAAAAAGTAACTTCAGTCAACATGTCTAACATGTCATCATGGCGAGGGATTAGAAACTTATAACTTATTGTCATCTTGTTTAATGCCTAACAATCAATGCATATTGACCAACTTCATTTTTTTCAAGAGTCAATAATGTTGGTATTGCGCATAGACTAAAAAATTTCTTAAGTAAATCCTTTTTTTAGTAACTCATCTACTTGTCTTTTCATCTCTTCATTCTTAATAGAATTTAAGTAATAGATTAGAAGATTTGGTGGAATAGATCTAGGTACCAAGTTAATAGCATGCTAGATATCCTCTAAAGGAGGTAATTCACTTGATAAATCATCTGGTGTAAGGTTTAAAAAATCAGTTAATAGTAGGCTTGACATTGGGTCTTTTGGATTCAGGTAGAAAATTTATGTTTAGGCTTGGACCCATCTTGAAGCTTGATTATTTTCCTTTTCTAATTTAAAATTTGAAAATTATGTCTTTTTACTTGATATATTCAGGTTTTGGGTCGGGTTTAGGTAGCTTAAGCCTGAGCTTGGCCTGAAACCCAGTTAACTCAAGTTGAACCCATTGACTTTAGGTTGGGCTAAGAAAAATTGTCGTCTTTTGCTAATAGTTTGCCTACTTCTTTTGGCAATGCAAAGGGTGTTTCGTACATTATTTCTGTTATTTCTCTTACTTCATTACAAACACAATTCTCTTCTTGCTAACATTAATGCACGTCAAATAGTCATTTATTTTTCAAAGTAATTCATGATTAATTTTTCCTCATAAAGTTGTATGGAATGGGTGATTTGATTATAATGTAAATGAGAGAGATGTGAGAGAGATGTTGTTTTGAAGAGTCACTCCTTGTGGTTACAATGTATCGTTTATTATCAATTTTTATGAGTAATTCCTTCTAATTCATTATGTTTTAAGTGATTTATGGTGAAAGCTTAAATTAAGTTGTGACATAGAGTTTTTACATTCATTATGGTTGATGGGATCAAGTTTGAGTAGATTTTAATTTTTGCACTTGATACTCCACTAAGTCTTTTTCCTACTTCACTAGCTTTGATGAATTTTATACTACATTGTCTAAATATGTCTTACCTTAATCTTTACCCATATTACAACATTAAAATTCCATTGATTCATGATTATGTATGTGAATCTTAATGGTAAAGAACTAAAATGATATACAAAGTCGTAAAACGTCTTGATCATGAATGATTTTTTAGTGTAAATATAAATCAATCTTATCTTTAAACACATATTGTCAAAATCTACCCCTAAATTTAGTTTTTAAAGGAGGTGGTTGTTGATTGATCATGAGTAAAAGCATTTAATGTTTAGTTCTTGCCATGGTTTTTAAAGTTATTCCTCTTTTCTCATTACTATTTATTCTTAAGAAATATGGAAAAGGAAGAAGTGTTTTGAATTGTGATTTTGATTTTTGTTTTGTCCGAGGACAGTCAAAAGCTAAGTGTGAGAGAATTTGACGGGTGCTTGATTGATTATATATTTACTCCCTAATACTTAGTGATTAATGTTATGAAGTGTTTAAGATACTTATTTTGGTTCACATTTTGTTTTAGGTACAAGTTGATAGTACAGTAATTAAAATGAGATAAAAGCACATCTTTGGAGCCATCCTCTTGATGTTTTACCTTATTTACCTTTGTGGAACAAGAAGGAGATGAATTAGAGTGAAGATGGGAAAAGAAAATGAAAGAAATGAAGTCCCTGCAACTTACACGACCGTATATAGGACTGTGTAACTCTCTGAAAGCATGTAGGATGGTTTCAGCACATCAATAGTAATGATAAAACTTCTTTTAAAGATGATAATTTTGTATGAAATGAGAATTGAAGTCATTATAATTTAAGTAGATATTTGATTGAATGAAGTTACAGGTTTTCATTTCTTCCATTCTTTTAATTTCACTTATATTTGATACATATGTTAAATTATATATATGTAATATAAATATAAAACTTTTAACTATAAATATTTTTATTTTAGGTTTCGCTTTTAGTTGATTATGTTCCTTAATATGAATTCTTGTTGTATACTTATAGAGTCATATAACTTTATTATTCTTTCTATTTGATGTTTCAATGTAATTATTCTTTATTATATGAAGAAATTGTAACATTTTAAGTGCATGTATTATCTTTAGTTTTATATTTGTATGATGATTAAATAGTATTTTTATATTAATTGTGATTATTATTTATATATAAAATATGTAAAAAGTAATATTAATAAAAATAAATAGATTGTTGTTATTTAAAATCTCTATTATTATGATTTTTTAAAATATGACTGATGTCAAAATATAAATTATGTAACGTAAAATATTGATGGACTATTTTGTAATTTAAAAATTAAAGTTTATTTTATAATTTTTAAAAATTACTTTGAAATAGTACTCAGTATTAAAGAAATTGGTATGAAAATAATATCATATTATAACAATAATTTTAAAACCGGACTAGACAGCATAAACGCAAACCCACTTGATTTTCGGTCCAATTTGTGTTTATAATCTTTAGGAGAAAAAACAGGACGGTTTAATAATAAAGTGGGTGGTTTCTTGGGAAAAACTGGACGGTTTTTAAGAAACCAGCTAACAAAACCTTTAAGCATTTGTCATAAAGAGTCTTTATAAATACGTGGGACCCACACAAGCATCAAAAGACTCTTTAAGTATATATACTAAGCGTGAAGATGGGTGACGACGAAACATTTAAATCTAACCATTCAATTCATCCAACGGCTG
>JAOQMS010043134.1:0-37707 GCA_027563885.1 Erythroxylum longipes
CCATATTCCGAAAATGCCCTTAATTCCTTCTCATGCATTTAATCCATAAGCTACTTATGCTTAAGTTAATGAAAAAAACATTTCAGGGGGACGACAGTCAGTATCTATATGTTAACTTTAAACAACTCATGTCTACAGCTTATAAGATCTACTGCTTGATCTAACCAAGGAGTATAACATGCGTTAGTCTATTTGGATTAATGATATCCCATCTCATTAATCCTATGATTAGGGAAAGTTTAGATACCAATATAATTACTCATGATAGGAATCTTATTATCATTATATCATCCTAATTTCCTCCATGTTATGTTTTGTAACAAGGACTTTGTTAAATCAATTTAAGATGCATTAAATCCATAAACGTATGAACATCGAAATAATGAAAAATGCCCTTATTAATTATAAAATGATTTGTACAATAAGTGCTAAAGGTTATTGCCTTTAGAGCACTTCTCTAACATTAGTTTGTCTTAGTTTGGAAGGGATTTCAATTAACTAATCTAAAGATAAAAGTTACATATCTCGAGATAGAATATAATTGTAACTTAAGATTTCTTACAAGTTGATTAAAGAAAACTTTTATGACGATTTTACATCTAGGTCTATTTTATCTATTGGTTACTATTCTTATTGATCGGGGTGTTATGCTATCAAAAACTTTTAATATTTTTAACCTCGATATTTTCATAAGTGCATAGGTCGTTCACGTAGTACCTAAGGTATCGATCCCACGAGGAGGGTTAATCTAATCCTAAAATCTAAGGCTTGAGTAAATTTTGCAATAAATCAAAATAAACAACTAATGTAGAAATTAACCAATCAACCAACCAATGTCAAGAATTGAACTCATAAAATATAAACAAAATAACAATTTTGCATAACCCAATCTGGAATCAACCTAGAAACTACCAATTGAGAGAACGGGGTTTCAATCTGAAATTAATGAAAATATAATCAATTATGGAATAATCAAATTATCAAGTTTAGACGGTCCTAAAGTGGATTACTCTCTCTCGAGCTATAATCTTTAACCCTAATTTATAATCCCTAATTTAAATTATGGAATTGTAATCTCTCGATTTCCAATTTACCAAAAACCTAAATTAGTTCTGAATTTGTCTAATAACCTACTGAAAACCTATGCTCGATCCCTCATTACACGATTTTATTGGTTTAATTCAATTTTTATCTATCAAACTACCTAACTCTCGTTAGCCCAATTTGATGATATTCACTCAATTCACCCTCTTAGTTTATAACAGAATTATTAAGCACAAATATTGGATCACAAATAACTCAATGAAAACATAATAAATCAAACTTCATTAATCTCAAGAATCAAAATCCAAAAGGTGAGTTTATACAAATTGACATTCAACAACAAATATTCTCAAGATTATCCCAACTCTATACATCAATAAAATTGAAATAAAAATAGAAAATACTGTCGGAACGAACTCATGGAGGCAATGACTGTAGGAAACCACCTGTTCCAAGAAATACTTCACGTCAAGCTTCTTCTCCATATCTCTCTTCCTTCGTCTCCTTCCTTAAATCTCTTGATATGCTCTCTAGGGTTTCGAAATTGAATGATGCAACAATGGCTTCAAAATGTTACTTCCTCTATTCTTTAATGTTCTATTTATATCTTGGAAGCCCTAGGGTTGATTCGGGGTCGAAATGGTCCTAAAATTTCAGCAAAACTTGATGTTTTCAGCTGTTTTCATGTCTGCCTGATGCACACGATCGTGGAAAACTCCTAACCCTCTCTGTCACGATCGTGGCCTAAAGTGCATGATTGTGGCCTAAAGTGCATGATCGTGGCCTATTTCCGAGCTCTCTACCACAACCGGACCAAAATGGCATGATCGTTGTCTGGGTCTTGTTGGCTCGCCTCTTTCTATGCCAAAATCGTGGGCTATGGTTTTGGCCTGAAACTCTTCCAAACTTCTCTGTTCTTTGCTGTTTACCCTGAAACACCAACAAACATATCAAACTACCTTAAAAATATAACATTTAAGCTCAAAGATTCATACTAGCCCATAAAAACAACTAAACGTATAAACTCACATAATTAAAACCTAAATACACACTAAATACTCAAATTAACACTAAATACCTAACAAATTGTAAAATGTAATGTAAATCACAACTATCAACATACCCACACTTAAATGTTTGCTTGTCCTCAAGTAAACCAAAAACAAAACACATACTCAGCACACAACACACAATGCAATAATGAGACAATGTCTTCAACTTCATGAAATAAATTTAATCTTGAATACATTCATACAAGTTATATCTAATCATTAACATGAAAAAACTATGTCTAGGGGCTTTGAACGAAACATACAAATTAATAGAGATCTAAGTGTTAATTTATTTACCCTTTTCAGTTGTACACACACATTAATAATTCTTTTGTCATTCACACTTTATAACTATTCCTAAGTATATTTTTATGAAAAGTCAAGCTTATTACATATTTGGTGGGTTTTTATTAAGAAAACACACTTTTTTTGGACATTCATTTAATTAGTGAACATAAACTTAGTCTTTTTACGCGAAGGCAGACATTGGTAATGAATGTCGAGCTGGTTTCTCAACCAAGTCATGTTTTTTTTAAACTTCTTGGTTGAAATGTCATTATAGCTTTTTGACATAGAGGCACACATTTGTGATGTGTGTCGATCTGGTTACTCAGCTGTATCACATTTTGGATGCTAGCTCTATTCATAACTCGAAGTTCAGCAGAATAGTGATTTATTTAACACGCTTTTTTTATTACTTACCTTGTTGTTTAAATTACTTATTTCCATGAAAATACTAGATAAGCTACTTAAGTTGAAAGGCCTCAAATTATAAATAAATGTGACAATCTAAAAGGTGCTAAATTTACACTAAATCCTAATTAAGCTGTATATTTATCTAAAGACCCCTCATTCACTAATTTTGCAAGCTAATGATTATTTACAACCTAATAGACTATGCTCAAAATTAAATAAATTTAAATTTCACTCCATCTAAGCTATTGAAACATTTAAACAATTCACAAAATGAAGCCTAACATTATCATACCATATGCAAAATCACAATTAGGTAAAAACACGCAACCCTCCTGATACTTGAACAACACATTGTCCTTAATGTGAGAAGGTACGCAAACACACCAGGGTGAAATTAGAACATGAAACCGCTTATGGTGATTAGTGGTGGTGAGGGTGATAATGTTGAGACCAAATCTGGTTGACATCAAGAGTGTTTCCCTATCTTATAAGTCATTCACGAGAGCAAAAGAATTAGCAATACAAATCACTCCAAATCATTCAAAACTTATTTAAGAATTTAAAACAAGCCTAACTACACAACAATTTAAATATAACTATTTAAAATGCTAATTTATGGTCATTAGCTTGACCTTCATCTTTTAAAACTCAATAAGGATTAATTATGAGCAGCTTACTTCCACCCTTTTCATTCAACATCAATTTTGTAGCCTATGAGTAAGCTACAAATTGAAAAAATGATCAAAAGGACAATATTGATAAAATTATGAAAACCAATTAATTTCAGTAATGTCCTTTTCACTAACAAACTTTGAATAAAATATGGAATAACAAAACACCCTAAATCTTCCAACTAATCCAACAGTTTGTCCAATACGAAGGTGAATTGCTTTCCTTCTTCCTTAATCACCTTCGTTTTCTCATCTTCTTCTACTTCCCATACAAAGAGTTCCATACTTTCTTCAAACTCAATGTCTATTGTCATCTATTCTTCGTCCTTTTATTCTTTAGAATATTTGAACACATTAATTATCTTGAATGAGCTACTAACCTTTGGATTCTTAATTACGTCATTCATGTTGAATGTCATTTGATCATAATCAATAAAAAAGATAGAGTTCTTTTCCTGAACATCTCCCTATGATTTTTTGATGGTCACATATGGTATATCAAAAACTGGTGAATCAAAGGGAAGGTTGACATTCTTTTCTTCAATCCCTTTCTTCGTCTATTTGTCTTTAATAAGGTGGAGTTCAGTTTGGTTTTCTACTAGTCCTTCCGGCTTTTCCCTATTCATAAGTGTGATATCCTTATATTGGTCTCGTAGATGTAATTCCATATTTCTCAAAGAGTCTTCCACAATTCTCTTACAAAACTCACGGGAAAGCTGTCTTACTTGAATCTCTAGGTTGTGAATAGAAGCCATATGATTTTTCATTACTTGATCAAATTTCTCTTCCATTCTCTTCTAGTTCTCTTCCATGTCTATTAGCTTATACATGATTTTGTCCAATTTGGAATCCCATGGACTGGATTCATCTTGCTGAAATTCTGATGGGCCTTAATGTCCTATGTGAGTCCCTAAATTATTAGAATCATAGAAATCGGGATGGTTTTGCCCGAAGTGTATGGGTTCATATAAGGATGATGATTTCCCCAACTAAATTGGGGGTCATTAAGTTCCACAAACGTCCTTTGCTCCCTATAATATACACCCTCCATGATCGTTTTTTAATCTCTTCTTGGCATTTAACTTTTCAGATGTCTCATTCTCACTTTAAAAAGTCATGATGTGTCTCTACCTTACGCCCAAAAACTTTTTTAAAACTAATTTAGAAAAAACAAAAGATTATGGAAAAGCCTTAGATTAAAGAACTAAACTAATCACCTCCCCAGCAATGGCGCCAAAAACTTGATTGGGGTGTTATACTATGAAAAAGTTCTATTATTTTTATCCTCGATATTTTTGCAAGCACACGATTGTTCACGTAATACCTAAGGTAATGATCCCATAAGGAGGGTTAATCTAATCCTAAAATCTAAGGCTTAACTAAATTTTGCAATAAATCAAAATAAACAACTAATGCAGAAATTAACCAATCAACCAATCAGAATTAAACTCATAAAATATAAACAAAATAGCAATTTTACACAACCTAATCCAGAATCAATCTAGAAACTACTAATTGAGAGAAATGGGGTTTTAATATGAAATTAATGAAAATATAATCAATTATGGAATTATGGAATTATTGGTTTAGACGATCCTAGGGTGGATTACTCTCTCTCGAGTTATAATCTTTAACCCTAATTTATAATCCCTAATTTAAATTATGGAATTGTAATCTCTCAATTTCCAATTTACCTAAAACCTAAATTAGTTTTGAATTTGTCTAATAATATACCAGAAACCTATGCCTGATCTCTCGTTATATGATTTTACCGGTATGATTCAATTCTTATCTATCAAACTACCAAACTCTTGTTAGCCTAATTTGATGATATTCACTTAGTTCACCCTCTCAGTTTATTACTGAATTATTAAGCATAGATATTGAATCATAAATAAATCAATGAAAATAAAATAAATCAAACTTCATTAATCTCAAGAATCAAAATCCCGAAGGTGAGTTTAGACAAATCAACATTCAATGATTATCCCAATTCTATAAATCAGTAAAATTGAAATAAAAATGAAAAATACTGTCAGAACAGACTCGTGGAGGCAGCGACTGCGAGAAACCACCTATTCTAGGAAGTACTTCATGTCAAGCTTCTTCTCCGTTTCTCTCTTCCTTTGTCTTCTTCCTCAAATCTCTCGATATGCTCTCTAAGGTTTCAGAATTGACTGATGTACAAATAGCTTCAAAAGGTCGCTTCCTCTATTTTTTAATGTTCTATTTATATGTTAGAAGCCCTAGGGTTGATTCAGGGTCAAAATGATCTGAAAAGTCCCGCGAAACTTGAAGTTTTCAGCTGTTTTCTTGTCTGCTTAACGAACACGATCGTGGCCAACATCTAACTTGTCACTATCACGAAAGTGTACGAACGTGGCCTGGCTCTGAGCTCTCTGTCACAACCATGACCAAAATGGCATGATTGTGGTCTGGGTCTTATTGTCTTGCCCCTTTTTATCACAATCGTGGCCTATTGTACCATAATCGTGGGCCATGGTTTTGGGTTGAAACTCTTCGAAACTTCTCTGTTCTTCATCGTTTTCCCTAAAACACTAACAAACACATCAAGGTACCTTAAAATATAACATTTAGGCCCAAAGATTCATACTAACACATAAAAACAATTAAACACATAAACTCACACAATTAAAACTTAAATACACACTAAACACTCAAATTAACATTAAATACCTAACAAATTGAACCCTAAAACGTAATGTAAATCATAACTATCACTTGTCTGCTTCCATTTATGATTAAATATTGTTTATTATTTATATTTATTTATTTTAATTTATCTAATAATTCTTTTATTTATATTAGATAATATAAAGATGGTTAGTAGTAGTAATCATAGTCCTTATAAGATCAACACATACTCGATGATACTAACTACAACTACACTTCGCACTTATAGCGAAAAAGATTAGAAAAAGTATATGATTTTTGAGAAAATTTAGATAATAATCTCAAATCATCAAGCTCATTGTAATTGTAGAATAATAGTTACATATGACCATAGTGTAATTAAATTAATCAATTTTTAATTATTAAAGCAATCATTCACTTAAAGATTTACTTAACTCATTATTCAAAGACATCTATTTTGTCTTTATATATGTAGCAAATCTAGTATTTTAGAGAAGTTAAATATAATAAAATTTAAAGAAATTACATGTAATAATCTACACTCCTAGTTTAGTTTTGGGGGATTTAATAGTACCTTTTACGATTAATAAGTTAAAAGCTCTAGCTTAAGATCAAAGCATGCCAGTGAGGAATTTGAAAATTGCACAAGCTTCATAGGATTATTTGATCTAAGATTTAAATGGAAAATTTTTATTTGGAGTAGTAACTAAGAAGTGAAGTGGTTGATAAGGAAACAAAACTTGATGAGGAATTACTGAACTCTCTTGAATTGACTATTTTTCTAAATAACATAACTTTCTTTAACTCTCTTTTACCATCAAACCATTACCCTATTAAACCAAAAATTAAGCTAGATAAGAGAATCTTAAAAGCTCCTTTTAGATTCTTCAAACAAATAAATAAGCTGTATAGATGTGAAGAAGTGGTGGTGAAGGGATTTGCTTCCAATGGGGAAGATATGAAGCTTTTAAACGTGTTGGATGTTAGAGCAGTGCTCTAAAGACAATAACCTTTAGCACTATTGTACTGACTTTGCTTTACTTAACAAAATGAAAGGCACTTTTCATTAGTTTGATATTCGCTTATATATGAATTGATATTGATGTAAATCGAATTAATGACATCCATGATACAAAATATAGCACATCATAATACATTTTCCAACATTCATAATAAGTCAAATGCAAGAAATTAAGCATACATACACATAAGTAAGCAATTTGCTCATCTCAACAATAACTATAAACATATTACTCACCTAATTCGTTTGGAAAATCCAACTCAATTGTGCCTTTGCTCTTGCTCTTAGATAGGGTTTTCTTAGTTTCCTAAAACAAACCAAATTTTTATTCAACCCACATTCAAATGGAAATTTATAAAGCTTTAATAATCAAGAATAAATAAAAAATCGAGCCTAGACTTAACTTACCCATAGTATATCTAGGCTAGAAAACTAAAACCTAGTTTAGAAATCCATGAAAAATTAAATGGGTTTCTCTTCTTCTCTTCTTTCTTCTAACACTAACCCATTTCTCTCTCTAACCCCTTTTGTTTTTCTACCCAAACAATCAGAAAAGATGAAACTTACCTAAAACAAGTTGGTTTCTCTTCCTTCTTCTTCTTTCTCCTAGCTTCCATGATTCTTCTTCTTCTTTTTCTCTTCTTTCCCACGTTTTTCTCTCTTCTTTCTCTCTTCTCATGATTTTCTTCTTCTTCTCTTATTCAAGACCACATTTTGTCTTGATTTTTCAATTTTACCCTTCATTTGTATTGTTCTTCCAGTTTTGCCCTTCTTTTAATGTTATGTCCCTTCTTTTGTCTCTTATGACCATTACACTAATTTAATTCTAACATCTCTAATTAATAACCCTAATTTATATTCATGCTTGCTAAATCAATGACTCAATTCTAAGAAAATAAATAAAATAAATCAATGAATAAATAGATAAATAAATAAAAGAAAAGAAAAGAAAAAATTGGGGTCCAACATTTCTCCTCCTTTTAATCAATTTTGTCATCAAAATTCTTACCTGAGTCTACAATGAGGTGTGGATACTTATCCTGTATAGCTTTCAAAGGCTCCTATGTTGCCTCCTCTCTTGCATGATTCTTCCATAAGACTTTAGCCAACTTCACGGTCTTGTTTCTTAAGACCTTTTCCTTTGAATCTATGATCTCTACTGGTTGTTCTTCATAAGTTAAATCCTCTCTTAATTGAACCTACAAAGGTAGGACTATGTGTAAAGGATATGATCGGTATTTCCTTAACAATGATACATGAAAGACATTGTGAATCTTTTTGGTGGCAAGTATAACTTGTAGGCTAAAGGCCTAATCTTCTCAATGATCTCATAAGGGCCTATGTATCTTGGACTGTGCTTGCCCTTCTTACCAAATCTTAAGACTCCTTTCTATGGAGAGGCTTTAATAAATACTTTGTCTCCCACTTCATATTCCATCTCCTTTCTATGTGCATCCGTATAGCTCTTCATTATGTCTAGAGCTGCTTTGAGTCTCTGCTTCACCAATTTAATCTTATTAACTGTAGCTTGTACCAACTCAGGTCTTAAAAGTCTCCTTTCACCTTCCCCATCCCAACAAATAGGAGTTCTGCACCTCCTACCATACAAGGCTTCATAAGGTGCCATTTGAATTCTTGAGTGATAGGAATTATTGTAAGCAAATTCAATTAAGGGCAGGTGATCATCCCATGAGCCTTTGAAGTCTATAACGCAAGCTCTTAATATAGCCTCCAATGTCCGTATTGTCCTCTCTGATTGGCCGTCAGTCTGTGGATGGAAAGCCATGCTAAAATGCAATTTGGTTCCCAAAGCCTCTTGTAAACTTTCCTAAAATCTAGAGGTGAATCTAGGATCTCTATCTGATACTATAGAACTTGGAATCCTTTGAAGTCTGATTATTTCATCTACATATTTCTTGGCTAAGGCATTCAACGAATCTGCTTGTCTAACTGGTAGGAAATATGCTGACTTGGTTAGCTTATCAACAATCACCTATATTGCGTCATGCTTCTAGTTAGTCCTTGGTAATCCCATCAAGAAATCCTTTGTAATCTTCTCCCACTTCCATTTAGGAATAGACAAAGGTTTAAGCTTACCAGTAGGTGCTTGATGTTCTTCTTTAACTTGCTAGCATACTAAGCATTTTCTAACATACTCTGCCATATCTTTCTTCATTCCTCTCCACTAAAAGTGCTCTTTTAAATCTCTATACATTCTTGTACTTCTCGGTTACATTGCATATGGAGCATTGTGTGCTTCATCAATAATTTCATCCTTTAACTCTTACATGTCTGGAATACACAGTTTGCTACCTACCACCATCAATCTATCTTCTCTTATCTCTATTTTAGAGAGTTCACCATTTTTAATTTCTTCTCTAAGCTTGCTGAAGTACTCATTTTGTTCCTGTAATTCCTTAATCTTCTCATTCAACGCTGGCCTTACTCTAAAATTAGCTAATATACAATCAGAATCAGCTTGCTTCAATGTCACCTTAAGTCTGCCTAATTCCTCCAACAAAGGAAGATATACCATCTCCACATGTGTCGTAGTAGATTTTCTACTCAATGCATCCGTTACTATATTAGCTTTCCCTAGGTGGTAATCTATCATCAATTCATAATCCTTCAGTAGTTCTAACCAACTTCTTTGCTTTAGATTTAACTCTTTTTGACTCATCAAATTTTTAAGACTCTTATAGTCTATAAATACCCTGGTGCTAGCTCCATATAAGTAATATATCCATATTTTCAACGTAAAAATTATGGCAGCTAACTCTAAGTCAAGCGTAGGATAATCTATGTCATAAGGTTTTAATTGCCTAGAAACATAGACAATCACTTTATCTCCTTGCATTAGCACATACCTTAATCCCTTCCTTGAGGCATCACTATATACTATATATCCTTTACTACTAGAAGGCAAGGTCAAAATCAGTGCAATTGTGAGCCTATTCTTCAATTCCTCAAAGCTTTTCATTCCTCTATCCATACAAATTTTTGATTCTTCCTTGTCAATTTAGAAAGTGGGGCTGCTATCATGTAAAAGACCTCTACAAATCTTTTGTCATATCCAGCTAAACCCAAGAAACTACTCACTTCTTCTATATTCTTAGGTGCTTCTCATTTAACTATAGCTTCTATCTTCCTCAGATCCACATATACTCCTTGTTCTGAAATTACGTGTCTAAGAAACACCACTTCCCTTAGCCAAAATTTACATTTATCGAATTTGGCATATAAATCTTTCTTCCTCAGTATCTCCAAGGCAATCCTCAAATGTTCCTCATGTTCCTTGTCACTCTTGGAATAAACCAATATATCATCAATAAAGACTATGATAAATTGGTCTAAGAAAGGCTTGAATACTCTATTCATTAAGTCAATGAAGGCTGCAGGGGCATTTGTTAACCCAAAGGGCATCACTAAGAACTCAAAATGTCCATACTGTGTTCTAAAAGTAGTCTTTAACACATCGGACTCCTTTATTCTTAACTGGTGGTAACCTGATCTCAAGTCTATCTTGGAGAAGACTTTTTCCCCTTGCAATTGGTCAAACAAATCATCTATATGTGGAGGAGGATATCTATTCTTGATAGTGACATGAATGAGCTTTTTGGAGTCCATATACATTCTCAACGATCCATCTTTCTTCTTCATAAAAAGAATCGGAGCTACCCAAGGTGAAGAGCTAGGCCTAATATACCCTTTTCCCAACAATTCTTCTAACTGCTCTTTAAGTTTCTTCAATTCTATTGTAGCCATTCTATAAGGTAGAACTGATATCGCTGTAGTACCTGGAAGAAGCTTGATGGGAAACTCAATTTTTCTAGGTGGTGGTAGTCCTGGTAATTCATCTGGAAAGACATTCAGGAATTCTATGACCATAGGAATATCTTCTAACTTCCCTCCATCTACCTTCATGTCTAGTGCATATGCTAAAAATGCTTCACATCATTTTCTCTGCTATAAGAGTTGAAATAAATCTAGGCAGACTTGCATTCCTGTCCCCCATAAACACCACCTTTTTACCTTCATCCAACACAAACTCTGCTATCTTCTACTTGTAATCTAAATTGGAATTATACTTTTCTAACGTATCCATGCCCAATATCACATCTAATCCCCCCATCTTCAATGGCATTGAATCCACCACTAATTGTTATCCACCAATATACACTTCACAATCTCTATAAACTTGACTAATAATAATATATTGGTCGATTGGGGTACTAACCATCAAAGGACCATCTAATGGGCTCAAATTTTTACATGCACAATTCTACTTGATGAAACAAATGATTAGGTCGAACTCGGATCAATCAAAACAATAATATCATCATCAAATAATTTAACTATACCAGTCACAACCTTCGGAGCTATCTTTGTGTCCTTCCTTTTCATTGCAAACACTCTAGCTGGTTCTTACCCACTCAGTCTTCCTGGATGATTCACTATCTTAACAACCTTAAAATTTCCCACTTCAGTTACAGTTTTACATCCCATAGTCTCAGCCCTTTTTCAAGCTTGCATCTGAGTTCTCTCTTGTCTTGCATACTGTAGGCACTCCCTAGCCATATTCCCTTTTTCCTCACAGTTGAAACAAGCTTCAATCAATCTATAGCACTCCCCCTTATGGAAATTACCACAATGCTTACACTTGGGAATGGGTGGCTTATCCCCCTCTCCCCTATTACTGCCTCCCGCTATTGAGGCTTAATGAGAAACGATTCTCATCTGTCTAGACCTGCTTGCACCACCGCTCCTCTCCTCAGATTGCACAGGGAAAGTCCTGGAACTCCTCTCTAACATAGGAATACCACCTCCCCTCCTGAACTATTCTCTCCCTTTCCTCTTTCTATTTACGACGCTCTTTATGTTCTTCACATTCTCAACCCTTAATGTTGCTTCAACTAGGTGTTAAAAATCACAAAAATTCTGCGCCAACAGTTTTTCCCTGATGGTTAAATGCAATCTTGATATAAACCTACAACACTTAGCCACCTCACTCATCATCATCTCAACTGCATATCAGGATAGTTGTGTAAATCTGCGCTCATATTCACTCACTGTCATCTCCATATAGGTGAGACTCAGAAATCCCTCTACTTTTGCTGAACATAAACCTCAAACAAATACTTCTTATAAACAGCTAGGAAGTCTTTCTATATCAATACTAGCGGTTTCATCTGACTCCCTGGCACACTTTCCCACCAATGTAGAGCATCTCCCTATAGCAAGCTTGCAGCATATTTGACTTTTTCATCATCCTCACAGTCCATTTGCTCCAACGCCCTTTCTGTCTTCCTCAACCATGTTTTAGCTTCTTCTGGATTAGTGGTCCCATAAAAGTCCACTGCCCTATACTTCTCAAGCTTATCAAACTGCCTTCCTTTCTTAGCTGGTGCCAGAGCAGAAGTCTGCGGCATCAAGGCCATGGACAAAAGCCTAAGAAAAGGCTTGGAACTACCTAGGATCTAAGGGAGGAGACACTTGCTCCTGCGAAAGAGGAGACTCATGCGTCTGTAATCGAGAGGGCTCACTACCTTGCCCTATTAAAGCCTCATCATTTCCTGGGGCTCTAAACTCATCACTTCCCTCCTCAGTATCCTCGTGTTCTTCTACGAGGTGGCATCTTACTCCTTCAATTTAAACAATTATCGTTTAGCTTAGATTTCATTTTAATTTTATTTCCTTCATGTATGCATGATATACACGTCACTTAATGCAATCAATCAATTCAACAATGCAAATAATTTATCACATATAATAGTAATTTATACCAATACGCATTCCAAGCCTAAGAATCCTAAAAAGCCTAAGCTCTGATACTAGAAAAATGTTGGCACCTAGGTCTCGGTATTTATTACAAAGCTACTTTACGAGAAGATCGGGTAATGATCATATACAAAGACCCCTTAAGAAAAGTTCATCATGACCAACTGTTGACTTTGCCACGGCAAACTTTGGAGGCTAAGTAGAAGACCTTTTTGGAAAAGTTTGCTACGACCAACTTTTGACTTTGTTGCGGCTGACTTTGAAGATCAACCAAAAAGATCACTAGGGAAGAGTTTGCCATGGCCAATTGTTGAGTTCACCACAGAGAAGTCACAGAATCAAGCAAGAGAGCCTCTAGGGAAAGGTTAACAGTGGCCAAGGTCTGGCTTCGCCATGACGAAACCTTCGAATAGACCCAAACCATCCAACACAAAATGTACATATAGCCTTTCAACACAACACAAATTCCATCATTATCAATAATTAACAATCCCATTCAAGAAGATAGATATGTACGTGTACGATAGAAGCTTCTTCAAATCTTAATCTCATTACTAAATCAAAACAGAGTTTGAACCTAACTTTAGTTACATATCAACAACTACATCAATAACTTATGAAAAATAGAAATGGATGATCATGTTTGATATGCTTATAAAGCTACTTAAAAAAATAGTCGAACTAACTTAGTTACAAAAGAACAATCTTGAAGTTTGCTTAAATGCCTTACAAGGATCGCTAACCTTTTTATTCTGCTCTTGAGGAGTGAAAATAATGGGTTGAGCTACATAGCTCAATGGCTAATAAGTTTATGGCCATTGATAACGAGCCACACAAAATCAAGCACACATACACACACACATACACATACACACACACACACACACACATATATATATATCTCATTTTATCTAGCAAATTCAATCATCAACTGTTCTATCTCAAAACTCATAGTTAAGGAAGTTATCATATAACAAATAACATGTATAATTAACCATCAAACATAATCACTCAAATGTTTATCATACTTGACTAATCAAATGGAATGTATAAATAAATGGCTTGAGAGTCTCGTGGGTCAAAATGAAGAAACCAAAGTTTACACCATAAACAAAAGGAGTATGTTTCTTAGGAACTCATATGCCACAAGTGGAAGCCAGGAGAAGGCTTAAGGTTAACGTACACGTGAAAAACAAAATGGTTTCTCTCTTACCGAAACACAAGAAAATTCTTATGCTCAATTCATTTCATCACATGTTCATACTTTCATACATCTTATGCTTTTTCCTCTTTTTTGATTATGCAAAATGTCATAGCATCTTTCAAGGTATGACATGAGATATATCATAATACATTTTCCAACATTCACAATAAGTCAAATTCAAGCAATTAAGCATACATACATATAGGTAAGCAATTTGCTCATCTCAATAATAACTATAAACATATTACCCACCTAATTCGTTTGGAAAACCCAACTTAATTGTGCCTTTCCTCTTACTCTTGGATAGGGTTTTCTTGGTTTTCTAAAACAAAACAATTTCTCATTCAACTCACATTCAAATGGAAATTTATAAAGCTTCAATAATCAAGAATAAATAAAAAAATCAAGCCTAGAATTAACTTACGCATAGTAAATCTATGCTAGAAAACTAAAACCTAGTTTAAAAATCTATGAAAAATCAAATGGGTTTCTCTTCTTCTCTTCTTTCTTCCAACACTAACCCATTTCTCTCTCTAATCCCTTTTTTTCTACCCAAACAAGATAAAAAGGTGAAACTTACCTAAAATAAGTTGGTTTCTCTTCCTTCTTCTTTCTCCTAGCTTCCATGATTCTTCTTCTTCTTTTCTCTTCTTTCCCACATTTTTCTCTCTTCTTTCTCTCTTCTCACAATTTTCTTCATCTACTTTCTTATTCAAGACTACATTTTGTGTTGATTTTTCAATTTTACCCTTCATTTGTCTTGTTCTTCCAGTTTTGCCCTTCTTTTAATGTAATGTCCTTTCTTTTGTCCCTTATGACCATTACACTAATTTAATTCTAACATCTCTAATTAATAACTCTAATTTCTATTCATTCTTGTTAAATAAATGACTAAATTATAAGAAAATAAATAAAATAAAATGAATAAATAGATAAATAAATAAAAGAAAATAAAAAATGGGGTCCAACACCTAATCATAGGATTAATAAGACAGGGCGTTATTAATCCAGATAGACTAGCACATATTATACTCCTTGATTTGATCAAGCAGTGGATCTCACAAACTGTAAACATGAGATGTTTAGAGTTAACATGTGGATGCTTACTAACAGTAGTAAATATATCAGATGACTCGCTATGAGATTATAATATAGATGATCTATCGAATGTCAATGATTAATCTCATCATAGCAATGGTGTAAATATCCTTAGACTTGAGATATTCAAGGATTTCTTGGATACTAATCCTATGCTTTGATATCATTACTTGTTACCTCAAGATAAAGTCGCTCTTAGGGTGGTGATTGGGTACTGTTATTAGTATTCGAAGGTAATTGGGTGGCCAATAAAGAATTCACCACTCCTGATAGAAGGAGATGATACCCACGACCTCTTATTGGGTCATTACTCAAGAGTCTCTACCCAGAGCAATTATGTGTCATGAAGAGAGTCTTTAATGACACATAGAATAATGAGATCCCAGCAAAAGGACTAACATCATATGGACTAGATGAGATGGAGTCAATCTAGTGGGAGTTGACACATAGCCCATACTCTGAACCAAATGGGTGATAGAATGGTAAAAGGAAGAATTGCACGATAATTGTCTGTGGAAAAGTTCATAAGTAGGATAATTAACTATCGAAGCGATCGTGCATTAATCCACTTAAATTCTAACAAATTGGCATCATGAAACCCTTCATGATTTACTTGAATTAAGAATAATTCAAGTGCCTAAAATAACCAGGAACCTAAGGGTCACGCGTATAAAAGATCGGATAAAAAATATAGTGTGTTTGGCTATTTTAAGTAGGCCATAATCGTGGCTTATAGACCACGGTCGTGGACAATGGCAAAGCCTATTTTTTAAAGTAGGCCACGACTATGGCCCATTGGCCACGATTGTGATTGAGGGCACGAATGAGTACATATGTGAGTTCACAAGGTCTTACCGCTTCTTACACACTCAAGTGAGAGAATAAGGGCTCTAGAAGAGTTCTAGAGTGAGAGAGAGGTATTAAGAGTCTTGTGCTTGCAATTTATGCAATTGTTGCATAAATAAAAGTAGTGCATGTAACAAGAGTCTTCATCTATCTTATCATTTTTAGCATCTACTAGAACTCATCTAGTTTGGTGCTCAAATCACCCTTATACATTATTTTTTCTTGATCTTTGCATGTTCTTGGGTGATCAAGGAAGCTTTTGGTGTTTACAACAACCCAAACAAGGAGAAGAAATAAGAAAGGAGGAGAAAAAAAAGGTAAAATGTTTTATATTTCATGTTCTTTACGTATCCCTGCATGCATGTATGATTCTGTGTTTTTCTGGTTTTCCTGGTGTCTGAATCTAGATTCTGACACTTCCAATGCATTCATATGCATATGATGCATGCATCCATGGAAAACCCAACAGTGGTATCAGAGCCTAGTTTATGTATGTATTAGATGATGATTGAACATTTGCAAAGTGTTTGCTGGGTTGTGATTGATATACATGTTGATTTTGAATAATTCATATAAATTGTAGAAATTTTGTTTTTCATATTTTATTTTGCGTAAATGTTTATAAGATGTTATATTATGTTTTTGTCAAAGGAAATTGCAACCAAATGTCATTTGCTATTTATTTTGAATTAATATCTAGACTATTCATAAGTTGGTTTCTACGAATTTCTGGAAAACTACAAAACTTATCTGGAGTCACTGAAGCAGAAGAAGGCATTAGATGGCTCATCGTCTA
Source organism: Erythroxylum longipes (assembly GCA_027563885.1). Lineage (NCBI taxonomy): Eukaryota > Viridiplantae > Streptophyta > Magnoliopsida > Malpighiales > Erythroxylaceae > Erythroxylum > Erythroxylum longipes. The sequence goes on from JAOQMS010043134.1 coordinate 16,862, forward strand.
CTTTAGGTATGATATTTGTTATTGAGGTTAACTCTATTTCTGATCATAACATTTGGGTATTAGATACCAGATGTGGCTCACACATATGTGTTTATATACAGGGTGTCAGGGATAATAGACCGCTCAAGAGGGGTAAGTTGGACCTACGTGTGGTAAATGGAGCAAGAGTTGCTGCATTAGCCATAGGGACATATGTTTTCTATCTTCATAGTGGGCTAGAATTAGTTTTGGAAAATTACTATTATGTAGTTGTTGTGACCAAAAACATTGTATCTGTTTCATGTCTTAATAAAATGAGATTTCATTTAACTTTTTTCAAGCAATGGTTGTTTAATTAAGCTGAATAAAATGTTGTATGGTAATGCTACATTGTGCAATCGAATTTAAGTATTAGATATGTCCAATCCAATTTTAAATATCAATGATAATAAAAGACAAAAACAAGATAACTTAAAATCATCTTACTTATGGCATTGTCAAATTGGCCATATACATAAGAAACGTATGATTAAGCTACACAAGAAAGGTAGCATAAGGTCATTTAATTGTGAATAATATGACAAGTGAATCTTCCTTGTTAGGCAAGATGACTAAATTACCTTTTAAAGGAAAAGGTGAACAAATGAATGGGTTATTAGACCTAATACATTCTGATGTATGTGGTCCGATGTCTGTTCTTACTAGTGGTGGTTTTGCGTACTTCATTACTTTTATCGATAATTATTCATGACATGGGTATGTATATCTAATGAGATATAAGTCTGAAGCATTTGAAATGTTCAAATAATTTAGACATGAAGTAAAGAAACAACTCGGTAGAAGTATTAAGACATTTCGATTAGATCGATTTGGTGAATACTTAAATGAGAAATTTCTATCTTATCTCGAAGATAATGGGATAGTACTCCAGTCGACTCCACCTTGCACACCATAACATAATGGTGTAGTTGAAAGGAGAAACTGAACTTTGTTGAAAATGGTAAGGTTAATAATGGGCTTAGCAGATTTACCGAAATCCTTTTAAGGCTATACACTTAAGACTGTTGTTTACGTGATAAACAGAGTCCCTTCAAAGGCAGTTAAAGTTACTCCATATAAGATGTAGACTAACAAAAGGCTATCTTTCTCATATGAAAGTTTGGGTTTCTCTGGCTTATGTGAAGCAGATTCAATCAGACAAGCTTAAAGTGAAATATGATAAATGGCTACTTATAGGATATCCTAAAGAAACAATTGGATATTAGTTCTATAATGCTTTAGAGTAAAGGTTTTTGTCTCAAAGCATGCTATATTTTTAGAGAAAGAGTTTCTTTTAAGAGAAGACAGTGTGAGCAAAGTTGAACTTGATGAAGTTTATGATGCTCAAACAGAAATAGATCAACTGCCTAAACCTAAAATTATTGCTCACAGAGATGAGAGAATATTTGGACCTTCTGACACAAAAATGTTTATAGGTCAAGTAGGATATGCAATATTCCAGAGAGATATGGATTTCTCATAAGAAAATAAAATGAAGTATTGATGATAAAGGATGATGAGCCTACAACTTATGAAGAGGCTTTGAAGGGTTCAGAATCTGAAAAATGGCTTTAAGCCATGAAGTACGAAATGGATTCCATGTATGAAAACCAAGTATGGACTTTGGTTGACCCCCCTGAAGGGTTAAAACCCATAGGGTGTAAGTGGATTTTCAAGAAGAAAATCGATATGGAAGGTAATGTGATTACCTATAAAGCAAGACTAGTCACTAAAGGTTATCGTCAAAGACAAGTAGTTGACTATGACGAGATATTTAGCTTCACAGCTATGCTTAAATCCATTAGAATACTCCTAGCCATTGCTACTCATTATGATTATGAAATATGGTAGATGGATGTGAAGACAACTTTCCTAAATGGAAACCTAATTGAGGATGTATATAGGATACAACCTGAGGGCTTCGTATCCAGAGATGGCAAAAAGATATATAAGCTTAAAAAATCCATTTATAGATTGAAGCAAGCATCAAAGAGTTGGAATATCCGATTTGATGAGACAATCAAGTGTTTGGTTTCTCACAAAATCCTAATGAACCTTGGGTGTACAAAAGGGTTAGTGGGAGTGCGATCATATTCCTTGTGTTAGATGTGGATGACATATTACTAATGGAAAATGATGTTTCAAGTTTGCAATCAGTCAAAATTTGGTTGTCTTAGAATTTTTCCATGAAAGACCTTGGAGAAGCAACTTATATATTGGGAATAAAGATCTATAGAGATAGATTAAGGAAGTTGCTAGGTCTTTCACGATCAACATATATAGATAAAGTGCTAAATAGGTTTAGCGTAGAGCAGTCCAAGAGAGGGTTTCTTTCTATAACTCATGGAATAAAACTCTCGAAATCTATGTGTCCCAAGATGCAAGATGAGAGAACTCACATGAGTATGATCCCGTATTCTTTAGCAATAGGATCAATTATGTATGCAATATTATGTATAAGACCCACAATAGGATCAATCATGTATACTATGTTATGTACAAGACCCGATATATCATATTCTTTAAGTGTTACGAGCAAATATCAATCAGATCTTGATGAGGATCATTGGGCGTTTATCAAGAATATCGTAAAGTACTTGAGAAGGACTAAGGATGTATGATGATATAAGCAAATGGAGATCTCATAGTGAGTGGGCATACATATGTCAATTTTCAATTAGACCAGGGTGACTCTAAATCCTAGTCAGGTTATGTTTTCACACTGAATGGTGGAGTAGTCAGTTAAAAGAGTTCCAAATAAGAGACGACTGTAGATTCGTTGATTAAGTCAGAGTACATTGTAGCTGCGGAAGTAGAAAAATAAGCTGTTTGGATCAAGAAGTTCGTCATGGAACTTGGAGTGGTTCCTAGTATAGTAGACCTAATATTATTATACTGTGACAACAATGGGACTATTGCTCAAGCCAAGGAACCAAGGTCTCATTGGAGGTCCAAGCACATACTCAGGAGATATCATCTGATTAGGGAGATAACTGATAGAGATGATGTGAAGATAAAGAGAGTCTTATAGATCAAAACATCATTGATCCTTTGACTAAGCCACTTCTACAAAAAAAAATTGATTCTTGTGTACTCGCCTATGGTATTAGATACAAAGACAGTTGACTTTAGTGTAAGTGGGAGATTGTTAGAGTAGCGCTTTAAAGGCAATCACCTTTAGCACTTTTATACTGACTTTGTTTTGATTAATAAAGCGAAAGGCATTTTTCATTAATTTGATATTCATTTATATATGAATTGATCTTGATCTTAAATCAAATTAATGAAGTCCATGATGCAAAACATAGCATGAAGGAAATCATAATGAGATCATGATAATGAGATTCCTATCATGTACAATTATGTTAGTATCTAAATAATCCTTAGTCATAAGATTAATAAGACAAGACATTATTAATCCAGACAGACTAGCACATGTTATACTCTTTGATTTGATCAAGTAATGGATCTCACGAACTGTAAACATGAGATGTTTAGAGTTAACATGTGGATGATTACTCAGGATAGCAAGTAAATCAAATAACTCGCTATGAGATTATCATATCGATGATCTATCGAATGTTAATGATTAATCTCATCATAGTAATAGTTCAAATATCCTTAGACTTGAGGTAATAAAGGATATCTTAGATACTAATCCTATAATTTGACATCATTCCTTATTACCTCAAGACGAGGTCGCTCTTAGGGTATTGATTGGGTACAACTATTAGTATTCAAAGATATTGAGTAGCCAATAAAGTATTCACCACTCCTAATATAAAGAGATGATACCCACAACCTCTTGTTTGATCGTTACTCAGGAGTCTCTAATTAGAGAAATTATGTGTCATGAAGAGAGTCTTCATTGACACATAGAGTGATGAGATCCTAGGACAAGAACTAACATCACTTGGACTAGATGTGATGGACTCATCTAGTGGGAGCTGACACATAGCCTATACTCCGAACTAAGTGGGTATAGTATGATGAAAGGATTAATTGCATGGTAATTGTCTATGGAAAGTTTCATAAGTAGGATAATTAACTATCGAAGAGTTTGTATGTTAATCGACTTATATTCTGGCAAATTGGCATCATAAAATCATTCATGATTTGCTTGAATTAAGAGTTAATTTAAGTGCCTAAAATGACCAAGAACCTACGTGTCACGCACATACAAGATCGGACGAAAAACATAGTGTGTATTTCTAATTTTAAGTAGGCCACGATCTTGGCTCATAGACCACGACCGTGGCTGAAGTCGAGCCTATTTTTTAAGTAACCACGATCGTGACAGAGGGCACGAATGAGTACATAAATGAGTTCTTCACTTCTGTACACATGGTTATAACAGTTCTTACACATTCAAATGAGAGCATAAGGGCTTTAGAAGAGTTTTGAAGTGAGAGAGAGGTATCAAGAGTCTTGTTCTTGCAATTTATGTAATTGTTGCATGAATCAAAGTGCATGCAAAAAGAGTCTTGACCTATCTTCTATCATTTTGAGCATCTACTAAAAATCATCTATTTTGGTGCTCAAATCACCCTTATACATTGTTTCTTCTTGATCTTTGCATGTTCATGGGTGATCAAAGGAGGGTTTGGCATTTGGAAAAACCCAAACAAGGAGAAGAAACAAGAGAGAAAGACAAATAAAAGGTAAAATGTTTTATATTTCATGTTCTTTACATATCCATGCATGCATGTATGATTCTTTGTTTTTTGAGTTGTCATGGTGTTCAAATCTAGATTCTGACACTTCCATTGTATTCTTATACATATAATGCATGCATCCATGGCAAACCCAACATGATAAAGTTGCAAGAGGCAAAGAATAAATTCAAAATCCTCCTAAATAACAACACAATGAAGATTAGGGAGAAAACAAATTTAACTAGCTATATACAAGCCCTTGAAGCTCATAACTTTATCCTTAAGCAAAATCCAAGCTATAACGGCTATAAGATAGGGACAAGAACACTAACTTCTTCTTTAACTCAATTCACTCTAAGAGTGACACTAATAGAATTGGATTCATAATGGACCTTGATGGAGTTACATATTAGAAGTAAGAGAAACTCAAAACATTGGCTTATAACTACTTTATAGACTTTATAGGTATTAAAACTAACAATTTCTCTTTTATGTAAGTTTTAAGGTATTTTATCAAACTATATTTATCACAAGGCAACATTAAATCACTCAATAATCATACGAAAATGTTTGAGATTGAAAAAGTTTTTTATCTTGCATTCAAATAAAGAAATAGGTCTTGACATATTTTTCCTTTATAAATCATGGCAACTAGTGAGCATTTAGGTTATAAAGATAATATAGGAACTCTTTGTACTAGGGAAGCTTATGCGGGAAATGAAGAAGAATTTTCCTTATCTTATTCCCAATCTCTAATTCGTGACCTTTGCAGGATTTCAAGCATTTTTCTTGTTATAATACAATGTATAAAATCCTAGGAACTAAGATGAAGGAACTAAATCATATAATCAATCCTTCACAAAGGGATTTCATCTAATGAAGAAAAAATAGATACAATGTTCTCATTGCATAAAAGCTCTTTAATAATTATCCTAAAATGGACCATACAATATTATACTAGAAAATGATATTTTTGAAAAAACATTTGACTCAATAAGCAAGAGATTCATACTTATTACACTGAAGGCTTTAGGATTCTATAGTAAATTCACCAATTGGCTAAAACAATGCAGCGCAACAACATCGTTTAGTGTTTTGGTTAATGGAGAACTAACTCAAGTGTTTAAAAGAGGAAAATGATAAAGATAAAGAAATCCACTCTCATCCTATTATTATGCCCAAAAAGTTCTAAAAAGACCTAGTCTATCATACTCTGAAGTATATGAGATTGTTGTAGTTAATAACCCAAGGTCGTCTCCCAAAAAGGTGAAATTGCTCAACTTAAATTAATTTTGAATTAAAAATAAAAATAAATACAATGCATTCCTAGACATTCTATCTTGATTATTGAGTGAAAGCTTTTAAGTAAAATTACGAAATTAAATTGAAAAGTTGACGGAATCAACTAGGAGAAAAGACAAATAGATTAATTGAAGTGGAAAAACTCTTGAGAATTAATTTCATTAATTTAATCTCCTATGCATGATTAAGGGAAATGATTGGATTATTGTCTTACCAAAATTAATAATTAGGTTTTAAATCTATTTGAATAATGACTAGCCTAACTTTTGTATTCAACAAGTTAATATCTAAATTAATTATGAAAACCCGATTACCAATTACCTCTTAAGTTAATATATTTCTAGTTCTTAATCTAAATGTCTATAGTTTCTTGAACTATGTTAAACTTCATCTCTCGAATCTTCATTTAACACTAAAATGATGCAAAGTCTGGCCATTCTATTACATCCATTCAGTTTAGAAACCACAACAATAAATAAGACAACAGATCCATAACCCAATCATGTATATTCAACTAAATAGCTACATTAATTCTTTAGAGAAAAGATCAGCCCATCATATATATCACAACATTTTTCATTATTAAACATTATAATCGCATGTTACTGTTAAAAAAAGTATTAAACCAATGATAAAATAGTGAATACTGAATGGACTATCAAAAGAAATGATAAAAGTTGGCTAAACTAATAGGAGTATAATTCAGTTAATAACAGATAGTAAAATGAAAGAAACAAAGCAACAAACGAGGAATAGAATAGGCAAAAAAATCATTGGATGAAGAGTTGTGGAGATCTCTGATCCTTTTTAAGCTTCCAAATTTGGCTCTCGCCTTCTGCTTCAGCTTCTTCCCAGATGAATGTTCACTCAAGTTGAATGGGCTTTAGCTCCACCTCACGCTTCCAGCCTCTCCCAAGCTTCCACCTCTCTATTGTTTTGCGCTTCTTCCTTACTCATTTTGTTTCCTTTCTCTGGTGCTCTCTCTATCTCTTTGTTCCTTCCGAAATGAGTCTGTAGTGTCTCCTTTGGTCCCAGATCGTTGCCACCCTCCTTAACATTCCTTTTTCTAGACTGTCTTTTTAGCGTAGAGTGCTTGAACGTCTTAAACTGCCACGTATTAAACCTGCGAATAAAAATTAAAACATTTCATGGTAAGTTATGGGTGTGACTTATATGTCACGCTCATGGGAAAGGTTTTTGGAAAATTTTTTCTCTCAACTCAGTTTTTTCCAACATGTCCCCAAAAAAGAAATCTTAACTTCAGCAACTGTGAACCTCCAGCAGACCACTGTCTACTGCTAGACCACTGCTGCACCTACCATCATTGTAGCCACCACTACAATAATCGGCAACATCATTGGTGATCCGATTTCCACTCAAAAGACACTAAAAGATTCAAATTTTCTCAATCTACAAAACCCTATAACCTGTTTTGTCCAAAGATCAGCTATAAAAAAGTAATTCGAGTCTAAAGCTACTGCCACTTTCACACATCCTAGCTAACTTTTGCTGCCTGTTCTTCACTCTTACCGAGGGCAGTGCAGCCAACACCCATTCAGAAATCATAGCCAACACAACTTACCAATCAATTAAACACTCTCGGTGTTAGAGGAGAGCTTGGAGACACCACAGGGGCTGTGGATGTCATGGGTCTGCGACGTTCTCCATCACCTCTGACTCTAAAAAATAGAAGGAAAGGTAAGGAGTCGACGCATCCATCAACCCATCTTACAACATTGGTGGTGCCTCTCCTACTAGGGGCAGTCACTCTTTTGCCACCCGAACCGAAGACGCCACACTTCCACTCGGCTAGCTTCGATGAAGTGGTAGCTGTGACATATGAGAAATGCCCAGAGGAAGCTACGTCACATAGAAAAGGCAAAGCTCCAGAAAATGCCCCTCCATTTCCAACTATTTATAGCCCTATATCAGGGGTAAGTAATTACAAAACTGCCCATATGCATAATTACGTTAATGCCCCTGTTCCTTTTAGAAATGTTATGTATGCAAAAGCTAGGTAGAAAAATGTGAAAAACCTTCTGATTTCTTTTGGGCTGAGAAAGTCAGTATTACTAACTCTAATAATGGATTCTAGTTCCCAAACATAGCCTATAATCCATCTAATGGCCTAATAGTGGTACTGGATGAGTTCATTGATGAGAACATACACCAGTGGACTTGTTGTTTAGTCGGTTTCTTTACTAGGTGCCCTTTCCTACAATGCAGACTCTATCTATGTGAGCTTGATAGACTTTCAGCCTAGAGGATGTCCTCTCCATAGGCACGGTTTCTTTTTTTTAATATTTCATTCGGAGGCAACTCTACAGCTAATTCTTGAGCAGGGCCTGTGGATTTGTAGAGGAAAATCCATAATCCTATAGCAATGGTACCTGCACTTCGTTTTTGATAAATCTAGAGTCTCTAGAGTGCCTTTCTGGGTACAGTTACATGGATTACCATTCCCTTTATAGAATGAGCAACCTTGGCCTCCTAGCACAACAGATCGAGTGACCACCTAATTATGATCGACATATCTCTGCTCGAACCCGACTCTCCTTTGCTAGGATCTGTATGGAGCTTTCTGCTGATTTAGAACTCTTCCAAGAGCTTGAAATTTGTTGTAGATTGAGTGGTGAACTGATTTGCATCCAATTGGAGTAAGAGTATACACCTAAGAGACGTTCCACGTGCCATATATTAAGACACTTATGTGTTCCCCAGCCTATAGCCGAGCGTCCAGTTACTTCTACACCTACCATTGTTGCTTCCCTACTTATTCAGGCAATGCTTTTGGTAGACCCTCCCAGAGTTTAGGACCCATCCCTAGTTACCCCTCTAACATTAGGCCGATCTGTTAGTCCTATGACTAAAGGTGCTGACAAAGTCACTAGTTATGGAGTATTAGTGGATTCTCCTATAGCAGGCCAGGCTACTCCTTGTTGAATGCCTCATCTTGCTATTTCTCAAGACTTGAGGCAGTCAGATGCTTTGTTTGCTTTGCTTAAAAGCGTCTATGCCTAATAATAGCCATGATCCCAGTATTGTTGGCTCTTTTGGCGAGTATTTTCCACCAGATTCCACACCGCCTCCTCAAGCTCATCTTTCCTCGGGATTGAGTGCTAGCAGTGGGAGTGAGGGGTCTACCCCCTATCGTTAATTATTTAGATTTTTTGTTCTCTGATTTCCTGTGATAGAAGTTGGAATATTAGGGGCCTCAATGGTTCCAATACTCAGAGAGTGATTTGGGATGGGATTTCGCAGTTTGACCTTAATTTGGTTGGACTCTTGAAGAATAAGGTTGCTATTTTAAATCTTCCACATGTAGTTGCTACTATTTGCCGAGGTTGGGATTATTTGAGTAACTGGTCGAAGGAGATTGCTTGTCGCATTTTATTATGTTAGGACCTAGGTCTATTTACAATTCAAAGTCTACAGTTCACTTTACAGGGTGTTAATTATGAGAAGACTTGGCAGATGGAGGGTAATACATTTGGCCTAACAGTAGTTTATGGTTCCACTGACCTAGGTACTAGGCGAGATCTCTAGGCCTTTCTTCGAGTGCAGGTTGAGCATTTTACTTCTATGCCTTAGTTGGTTTTGGGAGATTTTATTGTCATTCTGAGTCACTCTAATAGAGTCGACAACGATACTGGATGGTATAACCATATGGATAAGTTTGGGTAGTGTTTATATGATGTAGAGCTATTACGGATTCCTTACCAGGGTTTGTGATACAATTGGCACAATGATCAAGAGGGGCAAGGTTATATTCTTCGGTGTCTGGATTGGAGTTTTGACAACTTTACATGGTTTTCCACTTGGCCTAGTACCATTATAGAGTTTTTATCCTAAGATATCTCCAATCATAGTGCTATAATGATTTAGTTCAGAGTTCTATGACGTTGGCCTCCTACTCCTTTAAAGTTTCTAAAATATTGGGCTGATCACACCAAATTTTTGGAGATTGTTAGGAGGGTTTAGGTTGCACCTGTCAAAGGGGATCTGATGTTTCATTGGACTCACCGACTAGGTTTACTGAAGTCCTTACACTTTCGGGACTACAGTCACATCTCTACCAAAGTTAGGGTGGCATGGGCCTAATGGGCTACAACTCAGGCAGCCTTGGATGCTTCCCCACTCTCGTCAGATTTAGGTATTATTGAGCGAGTGAGAACACTAGTTTTTTTCATAGATCTTTGATCCACAAATAGGTCAGAGGTAGGGTGTATGGATTATAGGATGAGACAGGCACTGTTATCATGGATCAGGGAGCACTAGGACAGATGGCAGTGGATTATTTTCATGGCATTCTCAGTTTCCCCCTTAGTACCTTCAGCTGATACTGCTAGATTCTTTACTTAGCGTATCCTAGAGGATATGGTTTTGTCCCTGGCATGCTCAGTTTAAGATAAGGAGATACGTACTACTTTATTCTCCATCCTGGAGGATAAGGCTCTGGGGCCTGATGGTTACACCCCTTTTTCTACAAGAGGTGTTAGGGCATTATTGGACAAGTCTTTAGGGCAATAGTGTGGTATTTTTTCTTTACTTCTGTTATGACTTGATTTCTGAACTCCACTAGGATTACTTTGGTTCCCAAGGTGGAGACCCCACAGACACTAAATGACTTCAGAACGATCTCTTAATGCAATGTTCTTTATAAGTGCATCTCAAAGGTCATTGTAAATTGGTTTAAAGTTTTTCTACCAGAGATGATTGAGAGAGCTAAGATGGCTTTTGTTTCGGGGCGGTAGATTGTAAATGCTATTTTTCTTACTCATGAGCTGATGCACGATTATCACCTTCATTGCTCACCTCCACAGTGTGCTCTCAAGGTTAATATTTATAAGGCCTTTGATACAGTCAGTTAGGAGTTAATCCCAAAGCTGAGTCTTCTTCTTTACAGAGAGTACTTGGGTTTCAAATAGGTTCTCTTCTGATTTGCTACCGGTGCATCCCTCTTATCACTACTCAGTTGAGACACTCAAATTACCTTCCTTTGGTAGAGAGGATTCTTTCTTAGATCCAGTTGTACACTTTAGTGTCTCATACCTATGCGAGTCATTTGCAGCTGATCAAATTTGTCTTCTTCTCTATACGGGTATACTGGTTAGTTATATTCATTCTACCCGTTAGCATTACTCATCGTATTGAGCATACTATCAGCTTTCCTCTGGAAAGGTACTTCATGTCCCACACCATGGTTAAAGTGGCATGGTAGTTAGTTTGTTTTCAGAGATAGGAGGGTGGTTTGGGAGTCAAGAGGGTTAGAGACTAGAATAAGGCTACCACACTTAAGTATGTGTGGCGACTATTCGTTGACAGATCTTTTAGATAGACCATATATGTAGGCACTGTTTTACTGAGGGGTAGATTTTTTTGGAATATTTAAGTCCCATCGAGCTCTTCTTGGGTTTTCTAGAAGATTCTATTAAGTCGATAGTGGTGTAGAGGCCTTATTGTTGCTTGTTTTAGTGATGGTCGGGATACCTCCTCATTGCAGGATTACTGATTGCTAGATCAAGGGCCATTGTGTGACTGATTTTCATTCTATTTTCTCTTTTTTATTGGGATGTATTGGGATGTTCTGGTCTCGTAGATTATACATTCTGGTGAGTGGACTTTTCCTGAGGGGAGCAGTGAGTTGCAGTAGGTATAGGACTCTATCTGCTTTATACCTCGCATTTAGCATTCTGATAGCTAGATTTGGAGTAACCACTCATCTGAAGTTCTTTTTATTGACTCTACATTAAACCTTTTCCTATCCTGACAACTAGTGGATTTGATCTAACATCTATTGTGGTTTCCAGAGCATATTCCGCGATACTCTTTTATCTTTTGGTTAGCATCATAAGGCTGCCTCTAGATTATGGACAGGCTCTAAATGTTTGGTGTTCTATTTTTTTCGACTTGTTTATTATGCGGCTCCTCTCTAGAGACACACGATCACCTTTTCTTTTAGTGCAGGTTCTCTTTACTAGTTTGGGGATCTCTCTTGACGAATACCTATTCTACTTGGCTTCAACTTCTTGGTTTCCCCTCCTCTAGTGGGATTCTAGCCATCTTCATCGGTGGAAGGACTTCATAGATATACTATCACGATTAGTCCTCTCTTCCACTGTTTATTTTCTTTAATATGAGAGGGATAACTGCATCTTCAGCAAATGATACTGATTATAGAGAACACCACCAAGCTTATCTGTTCTCAGCTTCTAGGACTCGAGTTTTATTTTTAGATACCTATTCTTCAACAACATATCTGGAAACTCCTTACATAGTTTTGTTTTTATTATTAAAGGCCTCCTATGGCTTCGTTTTTTCTTTGTATATAGTTTTGAGTGCCTCCTTTGGCCTCTTTGATTTTTTGTATTAAACCTTCCCTTTTTTATTAATATATTTATTTATTATCTTAAAAAAATGTAAGTCACGGGTGTGACTTACATGTCATGCTCTTGCATTGTTAAATACCATGCACAGTTGTGACTTAATTTCACAACCGTGATATGTTCAAGAAAATTGCTAGGTATGGATTGATGAAAAACCATGGACATGGCTAGTGAAACATGGTTGGATGAGAAGAATGTTAAGCATTCATGGTGATGAAAAGAACTATGGAGTAAGCAATTAGAAAAATAAAAGAATGACAACTGGTGTTTTAGGCAATTAATTTGAATGATTAAACATATATATTAATGTATGTTGCTTAGAGTATGATTGTATGTGCGCAACTGTGAGAATGGAATTAACATAAAGCATATATGGTAAGAGGAGAATGTTGCAGCTAGAAAAATGAACCTTTGTGTGTGCATGGAATGAACATATGTGTGTGTGTATGAAATTAATGTGTGTAAGTGCATTTGAACAGAGTGTGTGTGTCTAAATTAATATGTGTGTCTTTATGGAATTAACTTGAATTAATGTGTGTGACATGCAATCAACATGTTACACCATTTTTCATGAAAAATTCTTAATTTCTATGCAACTTTCACAAGATAATCAAATTAACATTCATGCAATATTCATACCATTTTCACTCAATTCATATCACAGTAGGATCAAAACACAAGGATTTTATAACCAAAATCAAGCTATAGAGGTAATTAAGAGCAATATAAACAAGACACAATACCTATCTCTTTATAATTTTCATAAAAATATTGATAAAGTTAATAGAGCATTACATCAACCATGGGAAATCATTCAGGTATCACTAAAAATGTGAGAAGCTAAGATTATTCAATTTATTATTTATAGATGATTTGATCTTGTTCTATAGGGTTAATAAGCATTTAGTTAACACTATTATAGGATCTATGCATTTTTTGGTGTTATATTAGGGTTGATAATCAATCATTCAACAAGAAACTTGTAAGTGTTAAGGGGAGTAGAAGAGAAAACTCACCAAAATAACTCTAAAAACATATTTAAATCTCTATGATCCTTCATTTAGATTTTTTAAAATCCCTATTACAACCATGTGGCTTATCTATGGAGATTGAATTTAATTATTTGATTATATTTAGAGGAGAATTAGGGATTGGAATATGTACATTTGAATTAATAATCTCAATCCTTAACAATCTCCATATCTAGCAGAGTTCTTTCTTGATTCACCCAAAAAACTTAGTGAAGAATATAAAAAGATACTCAAGAATTTTCTCTATATTAGTGTGAAAAATAGAATTAGAGATGCCAAGGTCAGTTGGTATGAAATATGTAGGCTAAAGGAAGAAGGGGGAATTGAAATAAAATCTATCAAATATAAAAAAACATTTTGCTATCTAAGAGAATATGCAAATCATTCTTAGACTAAGTATCCCTTTAGCTCAAATAGATACATTTTGAATTCATTAAAAGGGATAAATTATGGAATTAAGGCTAAGCAAGACAACTTGTGGACTATAAAACAAATAATGAAGATAAGAAACTCCATTTGCAATGATAAGAGATTGAATATTGGGAATAGGAAGAAAGCAAGCTTCTAATTTGCTAAGTAGAAAAACCTTACGCCTCTTTATGCTCTCCCTGAAGACAAATTGTTAAAATATGATGTAAATAAACATGCAAAAGTTGATGAAATAATAGATGGAAATTGATGGTTATGTAGTCATAAGGGCTTTGCTAACATCATGGATTTAGTCCCTAATTAGAATCCTAATCCTAATGTTAAGGATTCTATTATTTAATGAGATGGGTATCTAGAAGATTTATAAATAATTCTTGTGTTATCCACATTTAAAGAGCCTTAGTAAATAGTTCCATAAAGCAAGTTGGTTAGGTTTAGCAAGAATTTATCGAAAATATCATTTATTTTAGGGATAATAGTCAAACAAAAACTTAAAAGAATGGATAGAATTAATGGCAATACCCCTAGTAACATTTTCTGTATGATCTCAAAAATACATCTGAAACAATTAACCATTTACTATTTAAAAGTGACTGTTCAAATTAATTTTAGAAGCAAATCCTATAATTATGATTACTATAATGTCAGGAAAAAAATTAGATCCTAAAAGTGAAATGATCAAGAAGAATTAATTTTTCAAGAAAATGTGAGAAAGAAACACGAGTTTTTCAAATTCAGGAGAGGAACATCCAAACCTTAACATGACTCATGACCAATTAGATAAGAGAGGTAAGTAGTGCTATCAGAAACCCTAAAGAATATAGTGACACCATTAGAACCAGATGAAACCTACCTTAGTATTGAGAAGAAATAAAATATTTCAAACTAATATTTCAAGTAACACTGAGTATTGCTTGGAGTAAGTAATAGATTTTATAGAAACAGAAGAACCACATTAAGAGCCAAGGATTTGAAAAAGAGCATTGGTATGCAACTTAAACCTCCAAGGTTATCCTGAAGACATCTCTTGGTGACTTTGTGCACATATTAGAGTCTTTGTTTTGTTGGGTGTAAAAGAAGAAGTTAATTAGTTTGTCTAAACTAGTAAAGGGATTAAAAGGTCTATTAAGGAGTTTATGTGTGGCTTTTACTTGAGAAATTGTTATCGATCATGACCTTGCAATCCCCTGTGTGAAACTCTTATTTTATTTAATTTTACTTTTAAATTTTAAAAAGTGCCCAAAGTTACTAATGATATTTTATTTCATCAAATAATCAACTAATACATTCATTAGCCTTTGACATATATGACGTTCTAGAATATAAATTAACCTAATATTTATAAGTATGTTCAAAGATAAAAAATAATAAAACAAAAAATCAATATAAAACATTATCAAAATATGTTTAAATACCATTTACTTAAGGATGTAACTAAATAAAGTTCATATACTGCTAATATAATGTGATATGATAGCCATGTAATATTTCTTTTGATTTTCAGATGTCCACATCTAAGAGATGGTTACTAATCACTTCCCAATGCTAGATAACAACTTCAACATCATAATCTTCTCTACATCATAAATTTTACAGATATCCTTCTTAATGGTACTCCAAATAGGGATCTTAAAAATTTGTTAAAGTGAAATAACACAGATCTTAGTCAATATGATCCACAACTAAAAGTAGATATTTAGGCATCATGGTTACTATTAGAAGAAAATTCTTATAATCTTTTGGATTATAAATGGGGGTAGTCATTTCTTATTTTCCTTTCATTAGATTAGGTGATAAAAATCTCCTTTATAATAATTTTCTTTCATTGCATTTAGCTATATGCCTCTTTAAGGGTGAGGGAAATGCCAACAAAAATTAAATAAGTCAAAGAAAAAAATAAGTTAGATAATATTTGTAGTCTTGATTTTTGATGTTCAACTCTTAATTTGTGACCTAAAAAACAAGTCATAAATAAAAAGAAAAGTACGATGCACATTTTGTCAATTATTTTTTATAGTTTCCACTTCATTTCTATTTGGGGAAAAGTGTGTATGACTCCTCAAATATGGTAGGATGTCAAATACCATATCTAAAAGGAAACAATAGATACAAAATATAAGCCTATATAAGTGATTACTAATAAAATCTTATACATATATTTTTAGGCTTGAGGTTATGAAAAATTTGAATACGATTTATTATCAAGTTAGTTTGAATTTGGATTATTATGATATTTTGCTAGAGATAAACTAAGCAGAAGTTGGAGGGTATTGATGGGGGAAGGAAGTACAAGTAGCAATATGGATCATAAGCAAGGAGTAGTTTTTAGTAAGCTTATAATTGAGTGATATAAGTATGAAAAAGTCAATATAAAAAGGGAGGAAAATTTTTGTTTATAGATGTAAATCATGAATTAGATGTTAATAAGGACATTAGGCTATGATGGGAACATCAAGGATTTAAGGGAGGAAAATTGTAGCATCAATGTGGGGTAACGTGTCAAATCCCATTTTGGAAAAGAAAAAAGAAATCAAAGATTTATATGTATGTGAAATATGACTATTTATTATCTCTTAATTTGTTATTTTTAAACTTGTGTTCTTATAAAACTTGAAAATATAGGGTAGGTCTAAGGATAATTTTATTGTAGTTATAGTTATAAGGAGGGAGATAATCACATTATAGGAGATGAAAATGGTGAATGCTAACAACGAGGGCCAAAGATAGGCATATCTTCATCCTTTTAAAGAAGGAAACTAGGTTTGGTATATAAGAGGCTTAAAAGAGAGGAACTACATAAAGTAATATCAATTTCAACTCCCAATCAGATGCAAAATCATTTTATTTTTATGGTTTGGGGTTTTTTTAATTATTTTAACTTTGTTAAAGTTTAATATTAATTAAAAATGAAATAAAATTAAATTAAGTTACCATTACAATATCACTTAATTGTACAAGTTATTTTTCATTTTCCATTTTCTTTTTAAAATCTATTTATGATTAAAATTAAAAATAAATTTACTTCTTAATTAAATTCGTACTTTATCATTTAAAACAATGTATTGAAATTAAATTATAACTACTTAAATTAATTTAAATTTAATAGTCACTAAAATTAATTTTATTGAATTAATAAAATTAAGGTAAGAAATTAAAATAAAAAAGGCAATTAAAAACATTTCAACTTGCCATTTTATTTTTTAATTAAATGCAAAAATTTTAGAAAATGGCACTTATATAGAGATAAACTGACATAAATCAAAAAGGAAAATAAGTTCTTTAATTAAAATTTAATTTGTTAAGATTTTGACATTTTTAACAAAAATATGAATGTGGAAAATAAATAGCAAAAAATTATGTCAAAAAAATGCATACATAGGCACATTTGTTGTTTTCTATTATGACGAAATTCTAATGTACATAAGAAACTTATATAAAATACATATAGGACTACCTCCACTTTGCATAATGGTATGTTCCAAAAGAATTCAAAGAATTAAGAATGTAGTTTTTTGTATATTGATTTTGTAAGGCCCCAACATATACCTTAGAAGTATTATAGCATGTCTAGGGTATATTAAGAAGTGAACATAACGAATTTAGTGCATCTAAGTATAGTAAGAGACATCATTGTACTTAATGTAAAAGACATGGTTAAATGGGTAATTTGTTCATTTCGACATGGACCTACATATTTAGACGTAAATTATGTATGAGAATTTTTGATATGCTTACATAGATTTATGAGCATGATGTGAGGGGAGATGATAAAAGAAGTATTTCATAAGAAAATGTGATGTTTTCGGTCAAATTGGATGTTTTTTTTGTATTGCTTTTGCATGATAAGACTGAAGTTAGTTGATTTGGGATGTGTACCTCACTGGATGGATAGGTTCCACTGAATAAAATTCTATAATTTGGCCATATCTTAGATTGTAGAACTTCAAATTGGATAATTCCAATTGTAGATTAAACTAGAGACAAA
Source organism: Erythroxylum longipes (assembly GCA_027563885.1). NCBI lineage: Eukaryota > Viridiplantae > Streptophyta > Magnoliopsida > Malpighiales > Erythroxylaceae > Erythroxylum > Erythroxylum longipes. The sequence continues at coordinate 34,668 of JAOQMS010043134.1, forward strand.
GGTCTAAAACCTTGATGATGGAACAAAAATTTGATTTTGCCTCTAAGATTTTTGAATTATGGTTTGAAGTTGAGTTCTAGCTGTTGTTCTTGTTTTCGAATAGCTTGTAGTTTTTTTTTACCATAAATCCTAATATAATTAACCAAATTGCATGAAATTTATGCCATTAGAAAATTAACACAGAGGGGAATGAAATTACGATAAGATCATAGGTCAATGTTAGAATTAAAGGAAGAAGAAGGACCAATATGCAAATTTTCTAAAGTTAACACATGAACCAATTGGATTGAAGCATATGTGACCAATAAGATTAAAGCTTGTGTGTGTCAAATGTTAGAAAGCATATTCATGTATATATTTTTTGTACGCTTTACGTTTCCGTGTTTATGGTTTTAATAATGTCAACCATACAAAAGTTCAAGGACCAAAAGAAAATTTGTTCAAGACCAGATTGGATAAATTCAAAACTTCAAGGACTAAAAGAAGACTAATTATATTTAATCTAGGTATTAGGATATTTGTATAAGTATGACACAAATTTATTTCTCTCACAAAAGTCAAAATCATTATTTTTTATGAATTAAAATGAAATTATTATATTTAAATAAGTTTTGATACATTCAAATAAATTGTATGATTTTATTTTTGAAAATATATAAAGTAAAGTTTTTTAAATATCTTTAAAGTATTTAATTTTAAATTAAAAAAATTATTAATCATATCCATAAATATCATTTTCAGATTTTAAATTATTTTGGAAAGATTCTTTAAGTTTTGAATTTTATGGAAGGTGTTTAATTAGGTTTTAAAAAATATAGAAAGATATTTATATTTGTTTGAAAATTAAGGAAATACTTTTAAATGAATTAAATGATTTGTTTATTCCCTTCCATTTAAAAACATCTTGTCTTCTACCGTTGATATTCGAAGAATACAAGCTTCTGGAACTCAAGCTCTTCATACCTTGCTGAGGTATACAGCTATATCCTTTTTAAACACTATAAATGGCCATTTATATGCATCTTTCAATGCACCCAACAAAATCAACGCACCCAATTGCTTCTGTTTATACTTAATCTTTGATTTTTAAGATTTATACATCATTTTGACTTAACCAATGCACCCAACACATCCAATTTCTTTTGTTTATTTTTAATCTTTGATTTTCAAGATTTGTGCATCATTTGACGCAACCAAAGCACCCAAAGCACCCAATTACTTCTATTCACTCTTAGGCCTTGATTTTTATATTCTCAAGTTTTATGCATCATTTTCTTATACCAAAACTCTGTTTTCTTTTGTGAGAGAAGTAATACATGCCATACCTAGAGCTTTCAATATTTGTATTTCTATTCTCTTTGAGAGTAAATTGTATTTAAAAAGTTAGTAACTCTTTGTGAGGGTGTGGCATCTCTCATATTTGCAAAATCCTTGCGTGGGGCATCGTAAGGTGGAAGAAATCCTGCAAAGGCATTTAAAGGTGTTATAAAGAGTTTCTTCAAACACTCTTGAAAGTTTGAAGTTAGTGGAATACTCAAGTTGGAGACTTGAGGACTAGAGTAGGTTCTTTGGAAACCGAACTAGTATATATCGCTGTGTTTGTTCTCTTTTTCTCTATTTTTTTCTTCGTATTATTTTGGGTTTGTTTCATCTTTCAAAATAAAGTGTTATTATTGAAAATTGTAATTTTTAACAGTAACTTGAACCCCCCCCTTAAAGTTCTGCACTTTATTTAACAATTGGTATCAAAGCTTAGCACTCTGAAGGACTTAATCATTTGAGTGTTTAAGATCTTGCATGAAGGATGAATTCCATAATGAACCAAGGACATTCTACAACCCGACCTCCCATGTTTGATGGAACAAACTATTCCTATTGGAAGGAGAGGATAAGGATATTTATACAAGCCACCGATTTCCATTTATGGCTTGTAATAAAGAACGGCACACCAGTCATTAATAAAGCCGAAGAGGACTACGATGAGGATGATATCGGTATCATTGAAATTAATACTAAAGCAATTAATCTTTTATATTGTGCTGTGACCGTAGATGACTACCGTAAAATCTCACGATGCAAGACCGCACACGAGATGTGGAAGAAACTTCAAATCAAATATGAAGGAACTTCTCAGGTAAGGGAAGCCAAAATCGATAGATTAATACATGACTACGAATTGTTTTCCATGCAAGAAAACGAAAAAGTTGAAGACATGTTTGAAAGATTTTCAAACATTGTTAACAACTTGGACGCACTCGGAAAGAGCTACACAGATAAGGAACTCATGAGGAAGAATCTACGGAGTTTGGCTAAACCATGGGAATCCAAAGTAAACACCATCCAAGAAGGGCAAGACCTTGACTCGTTGACATATGACAGGTTAAGAGGTAATTTAATAACTTACAAAACTAATCATTTGAATAAAATTGATGATGACAGAAAGAAAAGGAACATTGCTCTTAAGGCATCAACATGGAGATGAGAGGAGGAATCTTGTTCGAGTGAGGACGATGACGATGAGTTGAGCTTTATGATCAAAAGGTTTAACAAATTCATGAAAAAGAAGCAATTCTGTAAAAACATAAAAAAGAGCGGACCACCAATGTTGGACCTCAATTTCGGAGCCCAACTATCCAGACAATCCTTTTTCATAGCGGATTTTCATCTTGACCTCTTCTTACCAACTTGGCCTGGGCCTTGTACTTAGTCTAAGTCCTTAATTGTTTCTTGATCCTTGGTATCCAAAATCTCCACTGGAATCTCCTCACAACTAAGATCATCTCTCAGCTGGACCTCATTGATCTGAGTGATGTGAGATGGATCTGATCTATATCTCCTCAACATGGAAATATGGAAGACATCATGAATCTAAGACAATTCTGGGGGCAATGCCAACCTATAGGCTAATGGCCTAATCCTCTCAAGAATTTCATAAGGACCCACATATCTTTAACTTAACTTGTCTTTCTTGCCAAATCTCATGACTCCTTTCCAAGGAGATGTCTTAAGGAACACTTTCTCACCGACTTCATACTCCATC
>JAOQMS010043135.1:0-12358 GCA_027563885.1 Erythroxylum longipes
AAATTAACTCCAAAAATTAATCTATCAACACCTCATAATTCATTTAAATCATGTTTAATAAATTAAAAAAAAATTGGGGGCCAACAGGGTGCATATGTATGGGATGGTTATAATTTTTAGGATGCTATTTTTTGTCTTATCAATGAAATTCCCATGTTGATGTACTTCTTTTAATTTTAAATGAAAAAAAGAAAGAAAAAGAGAAAAGAAAAAGAAAAGAAAAAGGAAAAGAGAAAGAAAAGAAAAGAAAAAGGAAAAGAAAAGAAAGAATAAATGTTAGAATAAAAATATAGAGGAGGAAATACATTTTTTTGGAAAAATTGTGCATGATTAACTTCTCCTCCGAAAGTTGTATTGAATGGGTGATTTGCTTATAATGCATATGAGGTAGATGTGATTGTGGAGGATCACTCCTTGTAATTTCAATGTATATCATCAATTGTATGAGTTATTCCTTTTATTTGGTTATGGTTCATGTGGTTTATGGTATGAAAGATTGAATTTTAGCTAGGAAACATAGTTTTTGCATTCATGATAGTTGATGTAGACAATTGTGAGTGAATGTTAGTTTTTACACTTGATGTTGAATTGAGTGTTACTTTTGATTCACTAACTTTGACGACTTTTACACTACATTTCCCAAATATATCTTACCTTACCCTTGCCTACATTACAATCTTAAAAAGTCCTTTGATTCATGATTAAGCATGTGAATCCTAATGGTGGAGAAATGAAATGATTTGCAAAGGTATGGAATGTCTTGATTATGAATGGTATTTGAGTGTACCAGTGAATACATCTTAGTTAAACACATTTTCCAAGTCTATCTTTAGATTGCTCAGTTTCTAAAGGTGACAAATGTTGATTGATCATGAGTAGAAGCGTTGAATGTTGAATTCTTGCTATGAATTTTAAAAGTTATTCATCTTTGCTTATGACTATATATCCTTAGGAAATATAGGAAATGAGTAAATGTTTTAGTTCTATGATTTTGATTATGAAGTTTTGCTCAAGGACGATCAAAAGTTAAGTGTGGGGGGAAATTGATAGGTGTTTAATGGGTTATGAATTTATTTAATAACATTTTTTAGTGATTAATGCTTTAAAGTACTTACGACGCTCACTTTAGTTCATATATAGTTTTAGGTATAATTTGAAAGCAAAGGGACTAAAATGAGTCAAAAGCATTAAAATTGAGTCGTTTATTGAAGATTCACACTCACTTGTCTTCATGGAGCATGAAGAAGACAAGAAAATAAAAAAGGAAGAACATGAAGAGTGAAGAGTGAAGAATAAGGCATTGGAGAACTCACGGCTAAGCAATCACATTGTCACAGCTGTGACAAGATGCTTCACAGTCGTGAGATACGCTTATAGCTATAAGACAACTTATGGCTATAAGACACACTCATAATAGTGAGAAGCTCCTCGTAGCCTTGAGCAAGTGGACAACTCTCCATATTTTGACCTAGCTTTTTAATATAAAAGAGAAAGAGTGTGACGACAGAGTATGTTTTCGTTTGGGAAAATTTGGAGAAATGTCTAAAGGGTTTCAAGGGGAACCAAAGGATAAGGAAGCTCTCTATAATATCCCGTTTTCATATACTAAGGTTTAGAACCCTATATTTTTGTAAAAGAGAAATAGAAATGAGAGATTAAAAGAATGCATTTCATGCTTATGCATAATATAAGCATACACATACACACGTGAATATGATTTTTTTGTATACACTACACTGACTATTCATGCACTCATTTGACATATTCTGGGTATAAATGGTTTTAACGTAAGTATAATCTAAATAGTGAATATTTTGTCTTAAAAATTGATTTGGTGAGTATAAGTATTAATTTTGAATTTTCAGTGAAAATTGAGAAATTTATGAGATTTTGGGTACTTTTGGACTAGGAAAAATGTCAAGTGGCAAGATATTTGATTTATGGTAGTATAAATAAGTGACATAAGATAGTAGAAATTATTAATAAGTGACTTTAGGATTTATTGACAGGTGGTGTTGAAATTTTGGTGACAATTGAATTTGGAATTCAGAGAGAAATGGATTAGAGATTTAATGGTATTGGGTATAAAGATTAGAAGATATTAGTATTGTTAGCATTGTTAATTAAGTGGTAAGTGTCATGAAACATGACACTTACCAAGCATTTTACTTTGCCAATTAATCCACCATCCCACGACACTCGCTTGTAAGACCATCTTCAAATTTTTCTTTGACTTTTACATATGCTCTCTTCTTCATCTACTTCATTTTCTTCACTCACGACACCTTCTCACCAACCCTTACTCTCAACGTTGAGTTGTTATCATCCTCCACTTTAGCCACTTCAAGATCCTTACTACCTCTTTATCTTGTAACTAAATACCTAACCTATTCCTCCTTGAATGATGATGATCATGTAGCATGGAGAGCAAGGGTTTCATGGTGATTTGAAGAAAATTGGAGTTTAAATCAAGTAACTTAACATCAAACTTCACGGGTTATTGTAAATGAAACAAATATGGTGTTTGAGATTGAATGATCATGATCATGGTGTTAAATTTATGATGTAACGTGTGTAACATCCTGTTATCCTATGTTAAGGGTTAGGACCTTAGAATATTATGCATGAGAGATTACTGATAGGTTAGAAAGTGCATTTCATGCTCATGCATAATATGACATACATACACATATATGAATATTAATTTTTGCACATTAAAATGATTATACATGCATTCATTGACATTTTCGAGTATAACTAATTTATAAATGTGACTTTTTGAGAAGAATTATGGTTCATATGCATTGAAAATTGAATTGGTGTGCATAGGTATTGACTTAGAAATTTTGGTGAAATTTATAAAATTCCTAAATTTTTGGGTAAATTTTGAACTAGAAAAAATGCCAAGTGGTAGGAAAATTGATAAATGGAAGTAGAATTAAGAGTCAAATGACAATGGAAATTTTTATAATTGACATTTGGATTTAATGACATACGTCATTGAAATTTGGAGACTATTGGGGTAGAAATTGGAGTTGATTGGACTAGTTAATGAAAGAACCTAATTCAAACCAATAGAAATTGGACATGTGTCAAGCAACATGTGTCACTTGCCATACCATGTCTTTAGCCTAGATTCTTTTTAACTTGAAAGACCATTAAATGGTTTTGTATCTTACTTTTTCTTCCCCTCTTCATAATCTTTAGCATCTTCTTCTTTCTTCTTCATTTTTTTTCACGATTTTGCTTCACCCACCATCATCAACGTTCAAGCTCACTTTCACCCTTCATTTGCTACCATCATCTTGCTCTCTCCTTCATTTCTCACTAAAGACCCAACTCTACCACCCTTGAATGTTGATGTTCGTATGATGCATGGAAAGCTAGGGTTTATGTGATTTTGAAGGTTTTGGACCAAAATCAAGTAAGTTGCATGTTGATCTTTATGGGTTAGTGTAAATGGGACATTTATGATGATAAATAGAGATTGATTAAAAGTATAAATGGTGTTAAATGTATGTGTATCGTGAATTAATAAATTGAAATGATCATATCTTGTTTTTATTTGATGAGTGATAAATTATGACTTATGTTAAATGAGGTCTTGATGAGAGTGGATAGTTGATAAATGAAGAGTTGTTTATGTCGTCTTATTTTATTAATGATGAGTGCAGTAAATTGAGAGATGAGTTCATGCGTATGTGTTCTTAATTTGAAGTTATGAAAGCTATGAATTATAGTTTATTTGTAAGGAATAGATAGAATTTGAAGGTATAAGAAGGGTCTTAGAGTCATACTCTTGAAATGAGAAGAAGTAGGATGATAGTTTGGAGATAAAGTAGAGATGAAAATGTTGATGAAGTGTGTTGGAATATGTTAGCTGGGGTGTTTTTACTGAATAGACATTAGTATTTTAACCATATATTGATATGTAGATATCAAAATCAGATGGATGTTGGTCTAGGGTAAACTAGAGACTTATGGATATAATTTTCATGAAGGAATTGAATTTGAATTCTGTCCTTACAGGTCTTGAAATTTAGCTTAAAGTTGAGTTCTGGCAAAGGCTGCAGCACTACCCTTGATAGAAATCGTGTCCTTTTTTTATCAAATAACTTGTATTGATGTAGGCGGAATCAGATAAAGTTGCCTTCATAAAAGTTGCATTTTATTCTCTTGTATTTATATTGGTATAAATTTTGTAATTTTATGATGTCTTGATTAAAAGATACGAGTTTTACAATTTGGAGTGTATTAATCCTTCAATCATACGAGTGCACCAAAATTTTGAACATGCATAGTTTATGGTATTTTGAACATAACTCATAGAATAATGAACCCAATTGAATGATTTTTGTTTTGTTTAAAACTTAAGACATATAGGAAATTTTTTCTAGAAGAATGTATTACTTAAATACCTCATTTTCTATGTCAAATTGGCCATGAAAAATAAAGCCAAAAATTTGCCTGTAAAAATCTGGGAAAAGTTGTTTAAATGTGTGATAAGATTGTTTGATGCATTATGAATGAGTAATTATGAAAAAAGAATAGGATTTCATGAATGGAAAGATTAGGTAGGAAATTTTAAATTAAATGAGTAGAGGTTTGAGAGTTTAATGCAATCAATTTGGTCATTGAATTTAGTTGATGTTGAATGAAAGGGTTAAGATAAGTAAAGTGTATTTTGGAGTAAAGAATGCTTGGAAGGTGTTGTAAATTGTTTCTAAAGTGTATCAAAGAAAAATACCCGAGAATTTGTCGTTGAACATGCATAATACATGATACATTTATAACTGTGCTTATTCATTTGAATATGCAAAGTAGTAATGTGAAAATGTATGTGACTGCATATAGAAGAGCTCATTGAGCGACCGCTTCTAGACATTGCTGAGACTTTAAGGCAATAAGCTAAAGGGAGCTATTGTGAGTAACCTAAGATGGTCTCACCTTGAATTTTTGTTTGTTAAATTCTATACTAAATCATTGTGATGTGTATGTAATGAATTCCGAACATCCAATGTCCAAGGCGTTTGATGCATGAATAAAACATTAGAAGTGCTACTTGAATGTGAATGTGATTGAATAAATGATTCTCAACTAGTATGTTGAATGCCGGAACAAAGTCTAATGAAAAATGTGAATAAAAAAGAATGTGAATGTGACGAAATGAGCATAATGATTGAAAACGTATGGTGCAATTCATTATATGAATGCATGAAACATAAAGGCAGTTATGAACGGAGTTACCAATGAAAAATATCTTAAAGCTCAGACTGTGGTAAGACCCTCTGGCTCACTATGGCCATGTATAATGAGCACTGTATCCCTAACAGATAAGGGACAATATTAATGAGCCCGGTATCTACAACGAATACGGGACAGTGAAAAAGACATTTGGCCACAACAATGTTATAAACGAATATGAGTCTCATGAATATTGCCTATACACATGAATATTGCCTATACACATGAATTATATTATTTGAATGATTGTAATTGAAATGTGGAATTGAATTGAATGAAAAAATGTGAACATATATGTACAAAGTGTTTTATGATGATACATGACAAATTAAATGTTGTGAATTATATGACTGTATATGTTGATGTGATATGTATGATATGATGAACCATCGAGGATGGTTACTCAACTGAGTTCGCAAAACTCATCGAAATTGCAATGTTGACTTTTCAGGTACAAGATTGACGACTTAGCTTCTAAGACCACTTAGAAGGGATCTAGTATAGCTTTTCGATAGAGATCATGGTTCAAAGGTTGGTCAGCTGGGATTGAAGGATTTAGTTAATCTTTTTGTTAATTCCTCATATATATAGCATACTTTGTAGATAGAGTTGTGAACTTTGGTAGGTTGTCATTGTATAAACATGAAAGTGGTATGTAATGCTACATTGTAAATCATGGCTTATGAAATGAAATTAGGATTTTTTGGGTTTTAGACATTGTGATATTTATGTTTTAATTTATGATGCCATGGGATATGTGAAAGTGATAAAGTTAGCATGCCATTTTCATCAGGCACGAGCACGTACACAGACATTTAAAGAGCATACGTGTAAGCGTCGGATGGGAGTGGGGTGTTACAACATGGGTGAAAAATATGTTTTGTTTTTAGTTTATTAATGGTATACATAGGTTATTTAAATGAAAGCTTTTATAATGATCATTAGGGATTGATTGAAAGTGTTCATGGATAAATAAATGGATATAGTCATAGCTTGTTTTGTGTATATGGAGCTCTCTGTAATATCCCGTTTTCTTATACCAAGGGTTAGAACCCTAGATTTTTGTAAAAGAGAAATAGGAAGGAGAGATTAAAAAAATGCATTTCATGCTCATGCATAATATAAGCATACATACACACGTGAATATGATTTTTTTGTACATATTAAACTGACTGTTCATATACTCATTTGACATATTCTGGGTATAAATGATTTTAAAGTAAGTATAATATGAATAGTGAATATTTTTAACTTAAAAATTGATTTAGTGAGTATAAATATTAATTTAAAATTTTCGGTGAAAATTGAGAAATTTCTAAGATTTTGGGTATTTTTGGACTAGGAAAAATATCAAGTGGCAAGACAATTGATTTATGGTAGTAGAAATAAGTGACATGAGATAGTAGAAATTATTGACAAGTGACTTTAGGATTTATTGATAGGTGGTGTTGAAAATTTTGTGACAACTGAATTTGAAATTTATAGACAAATGGATTAGAGATTTAATGGTATTGGGTACTAGGATTAGAAGATATTAGTATTGTTAGCGTTGTTTATTAAGTGGTAAGTGTCATGACACTTACCAAGCATTTTACTTTGCTAATTAATCCACCATTCCATGACACTCTCTTGCAAAACCATCTTCAAATTTGTCTTTCACTTTTACATATGCTCTCTTCTTCATCTTCTTAATTTTCTTCATTCACGACACCTTCTCACTAGCCTTACTCTCAACGTTGAGTTGTTATCATCCTCCACTTTAGCCACTTTAAGATCCTTACTATCTCTTTATCTTGTAACTAAATACTTAACCTGTTCCTCCTTGAATGATGATGATTATTTAGCATGGAGAGCTAGGGTTTCATAGTGATTTGAAGAAGATTGGAGTTTAAATCAAGTAACTTATACATCAAACTTCATGGGTTGTTGTAAATGAAACAAATATGATGATTAATTTGAGATTGAATGATCATGATCTTGGTTTGAAATACATGATGTAACGTAAGTGTAAAATATGTTCCGTTTTTAGTGTATTGATGGTATTCAAAGGTTATTTAAATGAAAGCATTTATAATGATCATTAGGGATATATTGAAAGTGTTATTTGATTTGATTTTTATGCTAAATCGTGGATGAATAAATGAATATAATCATGGCTTATTTTTATGTATATGATGAGTAATAATTCATAAGTTGTTGTAGAGATGTTTTTAAGATGGAATGATCATCAAAATGGTGTTGATGATGAGTGCAGTAATTTGATAAATGAATGGATAAATATGTTTCATTTTTTATATGTAATAACGTCAATTTTTAGTTGATGTTATAGAAATGAATTATAATGATTTTGAATTTAAAGAAAAGGAAAGTGTAGTGTTTTGAAAAGAGAAGAACTAGGATGATAGTTTAGTAATAAAATGAAAGTGATAATGGAGTTGAAAGCGTGCTGAAACATTAATGAATGTATGGATACTCTGATGTCCTGTTTTTATATATAGGATGAACAACGATTTATAATTTGTTTCAAAATTGTTTTTGAGTTGGAATGGAGGTGAGAATGGAGATGAAATGATGTAGAAATGATAAACTAAGCATAAGATTATTTGGATGTAACATATAGGAGTTAAAAAGTTGGAAAATTGGAAGATAAATTGTTGGGATTTTCAGATTTTCATAACCCACGATTGTGGGAATGCAAGAAAGTGTTGGAAATGTTCTGTTAACATAACCTATGATCGTTTGATATGTTTAGGGTGATAATTGAGGTTATAACTTAAGAATGGATTGTTATATATCAAGTATTCAAATCTAGAAATTTGGAGATGTTATAAGAATGAAAGTGACCCTATGGAGGCTAATGTTATTCAAAGAAGAAGAATGATATGTATTAAGTAAACATGAATGAGAAATTAGATATTATGTAATCTTATAATGCTACAATGACTTTGGTGAAGTATTGATTGATGAAATTTGGAATAATTAAATATACCTGAGGTACAAAATTAAGAGTAACCTAGATATATACAAGTATAATGTTAAATGATCATGAGATGTGAATTAACGATACATACCCAGAATAGTCAAATTGAGCATGTATTATTCATAACACATATACATATGTGTATGGTTGAGTATTAATTTCATTGTGTAAATTATTATTATGTAAATGTGTATGTATTGCATGATATAGAAGCACAAATCGAACGATCGCATCCAGACATTGTCGGGACATCGAGGCAATAGCTATCTGAAATGTACTGTGAGTAACCTAGATGTTCTCACTAAGATTGTCTATTTTTGCTTTAATTGCAAATATTGAATTATAATTAATGTGAATGTGTTGAATTCAGACTTAAATAGTCTGAGGCGTTTGATCCATGAAAATTTCATTGGAAGTGCTCATTGTATGTGAATCTGATAGAAATAAGTGTACTCAACTTAATTGTTGAATTCTGGACTTAGGTCTGATGAAAATGAGAAAATGAATGTGTAAACTGAATAAAGTAATTGATTAACTATATGAGATTTGATGGATTTCATTACATGATATGCATGATTAGATAAAGGCGATTGTACCGAGGTCACCAGTGAAAAAGAACTTAAAGCTCAAAATGTGATTAGGAGCCATTAGCTCACTATGTATAATGAGCCCGGTATCCCCAATAGATACAGTCTAGTTATTAATGAGCCCGGTATCCACAATGGATACTAGAAAGTTAAAAAGGCACTCAGTCACAACAACCTAATAATTGAATGTGAGTCACATGTGCATTGCATATACCTTTTGATATGCATGTTTTAAATGATCAAAATGAATTGTTCTAAATGAGAAAGTTGAAATGAGTGAACAAAATTATATTTGATTCAATATGATGATTATTAAAGTGATGTGTAAAATTTGTTGTGAGTTATTTATACATTGAATGTAAATTATGAATTGTTCTATATTTTGTATGAGTGAGCCATCGGTGATAGTTAGCTCACTGAGTTTGCAAAACTCATCAAAATTGCAACGTGACTTTTCAGGTACGAGAGAAGAGACTTAGTTACTAAGAGGTTCTAGAAGAACCCTAGTACTACTTTTGGATACGATAAATGGCTCAAAGGTTAGTCAACTGAGACTGAAGAGTTAGATAGTGTTTTTGTATTATTCCTCCTTTATATAGAATGTGTAAAAGAGCAGTAGCCTCTTATAATATTGGATGTTGCATATATATACGGATTGTGTAGTGCAATACTACAATGTACGTTATATTTTGTGAAAGGAAATGAGTAATTGAGTTCTAGATATCATGTTTTAATTATAATGCCACGATAAGTGAATGTAACTGCTCTAAATAGCACACCAGTTTATGAGGCATATTTCTGAACGTCAAATAAGGTTTGGGTATTGTGCCTTATGGATCAGGGCACCCTAGGTCTTGGTATCAGAGCATGGTTTGGCATCCATAGGGATGGATATAAGCATATAGACAAGTTATATAGTGAGAAACTCAAATAGTAATTGCTATTATTGTCTATTATAGGTCAGTCACCATAGGTGATTAAATGGAACAATTAGCTGACCAAGAATCAATAAAAGCCAGTAGAGAGTCTTCTGTACCTCGACTTGAGAGAATGCCTCTGAGAATTCTTGAGAGAAAGGGAAGGAGGTATGATAAATTGAAAAAGTAGGGGGTTGTGGACTTTTATAGAAGTACAACCCGGCTAAGGCTAAAGGATGGCTAGAAAGAACGGAGAAAGCATTTAACCAGATGGACAGCGAGTCAGATGAGAAATTCGACTACGCAATTTCACTGCTGTAAGGTCCAGCATATCAATGGTGGAAAACTATTCCAGAAAGTATCACTAGACCTTGCAGATTAAAATGGGAAGACTTTCTGAAGGTCTTCAAAGAGAACTATTTGCCCAAGATCTACCTGGACAGAAAGATGAAAGAGTTCTTAGATCTAAAGCAAGGGAGACTTACAGTAGCTAAATATGAGATAAAGTTTAATGAATTGATGGGGGTATGCTACTGCCTTGATTCCTACAGAGGAACACAAGTATAGAAGGCTTGAAAATGGGTTAAACATAGAGATTAGGTCGAGGCTAGCTATAACGAATCTGAGCAGTTTATCTGGGTTAAGAGTAGCCTCGATCTGAATAGAGGAATTGTTGAGACATGGTGATCCACTTCGTCTTTCGGTTTTACCCTTGAAGGTCGAATCAAAAATTGAATTCCAAGGATTGCAATATAGAATGCAACCTTGGGTCGTCTCACTTAATTGGAACCTAATGCAATGGCTCTAAGCTAGCCTAAAGGTCATAAAATGCAACTAAATTGGTTAGGAAGGGGGTTTTGGTTCTTTTGAGAACTAAAAAAATTAAACTAATTGAAAGGGAAGTGTGTAAAAAGAATATTTTTGGATTTTTGGGGATAAGAAATTGAAGGTTAAAACAATGATCAAATATGATAAAATCCTCTTGAAAAATGAGCTTTGGCTATCATAGTTCAAAATAAATCCTTGTGGGAGTGAAAATCATTAAGTTTCTAAATGACAAACCTTAAAAAACTCTTTAAGTCCAAGGTTTTAATCAATGAACGCCATTTCTTAAAACCTTGTTGAATGCATCTTAGTGAGTGCCAAGGGTAAGTTAATGCGAACGGTCAATTTGGTAAGCAAGTATCATGTCAATATCAAACACAACTAGGTAGATAAAGGAGAACTAAAAAAATCACGAAATGACATATATAAGACTTCATATATTCAACCTCCAAGTTCTACATCAATAAATAACACAATACTTTGTTCAACACTTGATTAAACTATAATAAAGAAGATCCAACTACAAAGCATAAATCCTAACTAAGGAGTACACGACAATGTAGTTAAATATGAACAAACTCTCCTTTGAAGACCATTAAACTCAAGCCATTGCTACATCTTCAAGAGGAAATGGTGCTTACCCAAGCATTTCTTCGGGAGAACTCACAACTGGAAACCCACCAAGAGCATCCATGGTGATAGCAGCAGATAATGAGTGTGGCGACAGAAAGAATGGAAAGAAGTGATTGATGATGATGGTCAAGTGGAGAGGAAGAGCCGAGAGTGTGTTTAGTGTTTTTTTTCTATCTTCTCTCCCCTCCTGTCTCCTCTATATGGTTCTCTATCTGTCTTCTATAACCTAATTTGGTAGGTTTTTAAATGAAGGATGCTGGGTCGGGTCGTACAGTGGGTGATTTTTCTGAAATTGGTCTGGGTTTTCAAAGGTTCGCCGCGGCAACAAATATTTTTCACCACGACGACCTTTTCCCAAAAGGTTTTGCTCTGTTGCTGGTTCCTTCGCCACGGTGAAAGAATTAATCCTTGCCACGGTGAACTTTTCCCGAAAGTTCAGCCTGGATTTTGTGTGCTTCATTCTGTTGCGCCTCATTCTCTCATTGACTTCACTTCAACCTTCTTTCATTCCACTTCTTCTTCTTGACTTACTTTTCCTCGAGTCTCCAACAATTAAAAAAAGGTAGTTTGCATTATCAATTGTTCTAAAAAAACTAAGTAGTGCAATGAATACTGATTTGTAACAATTTTTACCTTCAAACTACATAAAATAAAAGCACACACTCAAGAATCAATTTAAGCACAAAAGCTAGAGGTAGGAGTCAAAAAGTATAGCAAAAGTCATGAAAATGTCGCCAATTTATGTAACAAACTTGGGCTCAATCAAATTCCCCGACACTTAGACCTTTGTAATCTTGGACAAAGTTTATAAGAGTCAAAGAGACATAAGTGAAAAAGAAAAATTCTGACCATGCTTAAAATAAAAGTAGGAAATTGGCAAAAATCACTTTATCTGAAATCAATCCAAGCAGATTGAAATAATGCTAAGAAAATAAACACTATAAGAAATTAATCCGAGAGATTGAGCAAAAGAGATTTCAGTCAAAGTAAGGTGTTTGCTCTCGTCTCACTTGTTTTGGGATAATTTTGCTCTAAAAATCTGCTTAGTCCATTCTCTACCGTAAGCTTGTAATAGTTCTACCTCTCCACTACAAAAACTACGATTTCGAAAATCAAGAGGACTTTTCAAGGTTGTAATGCACGGAAGGCTAGATGAAATGGATGAAATAGAT
>JAOQMS010043136.1:0-12352 GCA_027563885.1 Erythroxylum longipes
AATAATAATAATAATAATAATAATAATAATAATAATAATAATAATAATAATAATAATAATAATAATAATAATATTAAAAAAAACAACAACAACAATAACAACATTAGTAATAAGGATAAGGATATTTTGGTCTTTTTGTTCCTTATTCCTTTGTTATTCCAAGTCTATATTTTCAATCTAAACACTGGCATAGAATGACTTATATATTCCATTTCTTAATACCCATTCTATTCTATTCCTCATCATTTCTATTCCTAAGAATAACTATTCTATTTCTTATCTATTTCGTTCCTTGAACCAAACAACCCATAATATACTCAAAAATGGAAATTAAAAGACAAAAATTTAATTACTACCCAATAACTCTTTTAATGTACAAAAATAAAATACTACACCTAAAAAGGCCTAATTGGCATATATTACTAGCTTTTGGATGGAAAATAATTGTGGACTCATTTTTATTACAAATTTACATTTTTTTTGGAAAATGAATGAAATTACATTATCTCTAGCAAAAGCTAGGCTAACTTTACAATAAGTTTCATCTTACTACCTTACAATAAGTTTCAACTAACAACATGAATAGTAGTAAAAGATTGGTCAAAAGAAATTACAAAGCATAAATTACAAGTTCCATATGTTTTTCATTCCAGAGGCAAATGAGTTTTAAACTTTTTTTGTTATCAAAATGGCTCGAACCCAATTTAGGATGTTTTTAACCAGTTGATTGGTTGGGCAAAATTAATTCTGATTCTCTAACTTCTTGAAGTAGTTATTGAACCAGGTCAAATATTAAGAGAACTAAACACTAGTTTCTTAATTTCAAATAATAAAACAAAGTGGAGGGGGAAGGGGGGTTCGTATTATTTAACTAATTAACTAAAATTAACAAGGAATCAAAATAATTAACTGAATATAAAGAGAGAAATTCAAGATTACTTGTGCCACAATTCAAGTAGTTAGTCCGAAACATATTAAGATAACTATAACAAGTCTCAAAATTTTCTAAATTAATTAGTTCAAACCTAACATCCAAACCAAAACTTACCATCAATTGATTGGGTGTGATAACATTCCATATCAATTAAATGATAGCAATAAACTTAGTGAAAATGACTAAACCTAAATTAAATCATTAAGATAGCTAAAATTATTCAACTTATTTTTCTTGTTTATCGTAAGTTAAATATGCAAATTTAAAATAACGTATTTGCTACTTATACCAATCCTTTATGACAATTACTTATCATTGAACTCGTAGATAGCTATAGACTAATCAACATTAAATTAATGTATCAGATTAATCAATATTAAGCATTCATGAAATATAAGAACTCAAAACAAGAAAACTTGAATTAATACATGAATAAAAGTTTAGAACAAAACCTCACAATGCTACAACCAGAGTTTTGAATCCATTTGAATCAGAATAATTAAGTTTAGCCACACATGGTGTTAGAGTAATGCTCTAAAGGCAATCACCTTTAGCACTTTTGTATAAACTTTATTTTGATTAATAAAGCGAAAGACATTTTTCATTGATTTGATATTCGTTTATATATGAATTAATATTAATTTTAAATCGAATTAATGAAGTCTATGATACAAAACATAGCATGAAGGAAATCATGATGAGATCATGATTATGAGATTCCTATCATGTACAATTATGTTAGTATCTAAATAATCCCTAATCATAGGATTACTAAGACAGGACATTATTAATCCAGACAGACTAGCACATGTTATACTCGTTGATTTGATCAAGCAGTGGATCTCACAAATTGTAAGCATGAGTTATTTAGAATTAACATATGGATGCTTACTAAGAGTAGTAAGTACATCAAATGACACGCTATGAGATTATCATATGGATCATCTATCGAATGTCAATGATTAATCTCATTATAGCAATGGTGCAAATATCCTTAAACTTGAGGTACTCAAGGATATCTTGGACACGAATCTTGTGCTTTAACATTATTCCTTGTTACCTCAAGACGGGGTCACTCTTAGGGTAGTGATTGGGTACAACTATTTGCATTCGAAGGTAATTGGGTAGCCAATAAATGATTCACCACTCCTGATAGAAGGAGATGATACCCACGACCTCTTGTCGAGATAATTACTCAGGAGTCTTTGGCCAAAGCAATCATGTGTCGTGAAGAGAGTCTTCAATGACATATAGAGTAATGAGATCCCAGGATAAGAGCTAACATCACTTGGACTAGATGTGACGTAGTCAGTCTAGTGGGAGTTGACACATAGCCTATACTTTGAACCAAGTGGGGTATAGTATGGTGAAAGGAAAAATTACACAGTAATTGTCTATGGAAAGGTTTATAAGTTGGATAATTAACTATCAAAGAGTTTGTGTGTTAATCCACTTATATTCCAGCAAATTGGCATCATAAAATCCTTCATGATTTGATTGAATTAAGAGTTAATTCAAGTGCCTAAAATAAGTGGGAACCTAAGGGTCACATACATAAAAGATCAGATGAAAAATATAGTGTGTATGGCCAAATTTAAGCAGGCCACGATTGTGACTCATAGGCCACGATCATGGATGAAGGCGAGCCCAGGCCACGATCGTGACAGAGGCCATGAATAGGTACATAAGTGAGTTCTTCACTTATATACAAAAGGTTTTTACACTTTTTACACACTCAAGTGAGAGTATAGGAGCTCCAGAAGAGTTTTAGAGTGAGAGAGGAGAATCAAGAGTCTTGCTCTTGCAATTTATGCTAGAGTTGCATGAATTAAAGTGCATGTAACAAGATTCTTGATCTGTCTTTTCATATTGAGCATCTATTAGAACTCATCTAGTTTGGTGCTCAAATATTATTTCTTCTTGATCTTTGTATGTTCTTGGGTGATCAAGGAAGATTTTGGTGTTTGCAACAACCCAAATAGGGAGAAGAAACAAGAAAGGAAGAGAAATAAAAGGTAAAAGTTTTATATTTCATGTTCTTTACATATCCATGCATGCATGTTAGATTCTGTAGTTTTCAGGTTGTCATGAAGCACCGACACTTCTGCTGCATTTGCGTGCATGTGATGCATGCATCCATGGCAAACCCAACAGTGATATCAGAGCAAGTTTATGCATGTAATAGATGATGTATTGAACATGTGCAAAGTGTTTGCTAGGTTGTAACTGACATGCATGTTGATTTTGAATAATTTGTGTAAATTGTAGATTTTTTTTTCTGATTTTCTTTCACAGAAATGTTTATAAGATGTTATATTATGTTTTTGTCCAAGGAAATTACAATTTAATGTCATTTTCTATTTTATTTTGAATTAATATCCAGACTATTCTTATGTTGATTTCTGGGAATTTCTGGAAAACTGAATGCATATGCTGGCTTTGAAAATGTCGTAATAATTCTAGAATTTTTTTTCTGATTTTATTTCACAGAAATGTTTATAAGGTGTTATTTTATGTTTTTGTAAAAGGAAAATGCAATTGAATGTCATTTGCTATTTTATTACGAATTTAGTTTCAGCTTGATGCATGTATGAAGTTTTGGGAATTCTAAAAATGTGATGAACATTCATGATTATAAATTCCATATTAATTTTTATAAAAATTGTTTTTATAAATTTTATGCATTAACATGCAGGATAAGATGTTTCCACGTGTATGAGATGCATGACACTTATTGTTAAAGTGGTTATCTTATACATGCATGATATAATGTTTGACTAATGTTGGAAGTAATATGACAAGTGTCATACACATGGGATGTGTTGGCTTATTCCAATTTATTAATAAATAATTCATAAGAATTATGACATGGAATTTTTTATTAGACACATTTAGAATGTGTATATGGCTCTGGAAATTTTCCAGAGTTAATTGAATTTGTTTCAATTAATAAATAAAGTCAAAGTCAACATTAGTCAACTTTTTGAAAGTTGATGGAGTTGACTTACTTAATGACTTATAATGTAATTATTTCGGTTATGAGACCTAAATAAGGTTCTTATGTGATAAGAAATGTATTATTTTGATGACAATAACGTGCTTAATGCATATGCTTGAAATTAGGGTTCTGGAAATTTTCCCAATATCAAATTGGTCTCTTTAGTGTCTAGTAGGTTAACTTATTTATCTTGACGATTTTGGCCGTCAAGATAATTTTGGCTTGTAAAAATTGTTTAGATAATTTGAGATGACCTAGGGATATTATAGATGACTAATTGATGTACAAGAATTTTGGAAACCCTAAGGATTAATTTAGAATTAATCCAAGTTGAGCATAACATTTCTAGTGTGACTAGAAAAAGGGAATATATACAAGGATTAAAGTGTTTAATTTGGACATCAAAATAATTAATTTTAGGGTTCCTAATCGAATCACATTCATAATTCAGATTATCCAAGACTAACACTAGTACCGATTAGGTTCAAGAGTTGAATTGAATCACAAACTTTAGATGAATAGTCAAGTCACAACCTAAATTGAACCTCCTTTGAGTGATACATGCATTAAATGCAATTTTAAGGATAGTAATGGATATAGGCTCAATTTAATTGAGTTATCCATAATCTGAATGTATATATGTGATATATATAATCAAGATCATGTAAGTATTGATGAGACCAAAGGACAAATCCTTCAACCAAATATTAGGACTTACGCCTTCCATTGATATGGCCAGAACCAGAGTTCTTTTAGAGTTGGGTTGTTGGGATAACCCAAGCCTACTCTACGTGAATATGTTTAAACCATGGAAATTAGATTTTTAGATTAATGGGTTGGTCCTAACTAGAAGCGTTGATTTGTTGGGAAAACCCAAGGTCAACATGGATAGAGGCAAAGTTGGGTAATATATATAGGATGTATACAAATCAAGAGTTGATGACCCAATAAGTGTGCTAAATCAATAATTGATGGAACAAGTCGATAGTTGCATAACTGAATGCAATTGGTATAAATGATACCTACTGATTGACCTAAGGTGGCTTGTTGGGGAAACCTAAGGTCATTCTTGGTGCTATCGGATATCGACCTATTAAGAAAACTATAAGTTTTCTCGAATTTGTATTGAGGGCTATAGATTAGGATTAGAATTAGAACAATGGGACCTATAATGCATATGATTAAATTCCTTATTGATATGCATTAATGTACATTCTAACACTTTCTCTCTTTCTTCTAGGTTATTGAATCGCCACGACGTCTTCTAGTGTGAACTTACGCTCCCTATTAGATTCCAACAAACTCACGGGACCAAACTTCTTAGATTGGCTATGGAATTTGAGAATTGTTCTCAAATCCAAAAAACTAGGATATATCCTAGATTAACCACCTCCCGATCCCCCTACTGTCGATTCATCTGATGAAGATCAAAAAGCTTATAAGAAGCTATTATATGATAGTGAGTTAGCTAGTTGTATAATGTTAGCCTCTATGTCACTAGAACTGCAAAAGCAACATGAGGCCATGGATGCTCATACCATAGTCTACCATCTGAGGGAACTATTTGATGAGCAAGCTTGGTCTGAAAGGGTCGAGACCTCGAGGTTGCTTTTCTATTCTAAGATGGATGAGGGATCATCTCCAGTGCAGTATGCACTGAAGATGAATGGATATATTGAGAGATTAGCCAGTTTGAGCTTCATAATGGATCATGAATTAAGTATAGACTTAATTTTAACTGGTTTGACTGATAGTTATTCACAGTTTGTGCTTAACTATAGGATGAACTAAATATCCACAATGATACCTGAGCTAATTAATCTGCTCAAAACAGTTGAGCAGAATGTCAAGAAAAATAGTAAGGCTGTGATACTAGTGGACTTTGCTTCTAGTTATTGAAAGAAGAACCAAAAGAAGAAGAAGAAGTCCAAGAATCCAGTGGTAGGTGTAGCCAAGAAGAAGGCAAAGGAGACAACACCAAAGGAGATATGCTTCCATTGCATCAAGGAAGGAAATTGGAAGAGGAACTACAAAGCTTATTTGGAGTCACTGAAGCAGAAGAAGGCATTAAATACCCCACCGTCTGCTTCAGGTATAATATTTGTCATTGAGGTTAATACTATTTCTGATCATAACATTTGGGTATTAGATACCGGATGTGGCTCACACATTTGTGTTGATATGTAGGGTCTCAGGATAGTAGACTGCTCAAGAAGGGAGAGATGGACCTACGTGTGGGAAATAGAGCAAGAGTTGCTCCATTAGCCTTAGGGACATATGTTTTGTATCTTTCTATTAGGTTAGAGTTAGTTTTCGAAAATTGCTATTATGTACCCATTGTAACTAAAAACATTGTATCTGTTTCATGTCTTGATAAAGCGGGATTTCATTTAACTTTTTCAAGCAATGGTTGTTCAATTAAGTTGAATCAAATGTTGTATGGTATTGTTACATTGTGCAATGAAATTTACATATTAGATATGTCCAATCCGATTTTAAATATCAATGACAATAAAAGACAAAAACGAGATAATTTAAAATCATCTTACTTATGGCATTGTCGAGTTGGCCACATTAGTGAGAAACGCATGATTAAGCTATATAAGAATGGCAGCCTAGAGTCATTTGATTATGAATCATATGACACATGTGAATCTTGCTTGTTAAGCAAGATGACTAAATTACCTTTTAAAGGAAAGGGTGAACGAATGAATGGGTTATTAGACCTAATACATTTTGATGTATATGGTCTAATGTCCATTCATGCTAGAGGTGGTTTCATGTACTTCAATACTTTATCGATGATTATTCACGATATGGGTATGTGTATCTAATGAGATACAAGTCTGAAGCATTTGAAATGTTTAAACAATTTAGACATCAAGTAGTAAAACAACACGCTAGAAATATTAAGACATTTCGATCAGATCAAGGTGGTGAATACTTAAACGAGGAATTTCTAAGTTATCTAAGAGATAATGGGATAGTATTCCAGTGAACTCCACCTTACATATCACAACATAATGGTGTAGTTAAAAGGAGAAACCGAATCTTTTTAGACATGGTAAGGTCAATGATGGGCATAGCAGATCTACCGAAATCTTTTTGTGGTTATACACTCGAGACTACTGTTTATGTGACAAATAGAGTCCCTTTAAAGGCTGTTGAAGTTAATCCATATGAGATATGGACTAATAAAAGGCCCTATCTTTCTCATATGAAAGTTTGGGGTTGTCTAGCTTATATGACGCAAATTCAATCAGATAAGCTTGAAGCGAAATCTGATAAATTTCTGTTTATAAGAAATCCTAAGGAAACAAATGGATATTAGTTTTATAATGCTTTAGAGCAAAAGGTGTTTGTCTTAAAGCATGCTGTCTTTTTAGAGAAAGAGTTTCTTCTAAGAGAAAACATTGGGAGGAAAGTTGAACTTGATGAAGTTCATAATGCTCAAACAGACGCAGATCAACTGCCTAAGCCTGAAATTGTTGTTCATAGAGATGAGACAATAGTTGAACCTTCTAACACACAAAATGTTCGTAGGTCAAGTAGGATACGCAATGTTCCAGAGAGATATGGATTTCTCATAAGAGAACACAATGACATATTTCTCATGGAGGACGATGAGCCTACAGCTTATAAAGAAGCTCTGAAGAGTTCAGAATCTAAAAAATGGCTTCAAGCCATGAAGTTTGAAATGGATTCCATGTATGAAAACCAAGTATTTACTTTGCTTGATCCACCCGAAGGGTTAAAACCCATATGCTTAAATCCATTAGAATACTCCTAGCCATTGTTGCTTATTATGATTATGAAATATGACAGATGGATGTGAAGATGACTTTCCTTAATGGAAACCTAGTTAAGGACGTATATATGATATAACCTGAGGGCTTCGTATCTGGAGATGGAAGAAAGGTATGCAAGCTTTAGAAATCCATTTATGGATTGAAGCAAGCATTTAGGAGTTGGAACATCCGATTTTATAAGACAATCAAAGAGTTTGGTTTCTCACAAAATACTGATGAACCTTGTGTGTACAAGAATGTTAGTGGGAGTGCTATCATATTCCTTGTGTTATATATGGATGACATATTACTAATAGGAAATGATATCTCAAGTTTGCAATCAGTCAAAATTTGGTTGTCCCAGAATTTTTTCATGAAAGACCTTGGAGAAGTAATTTATATATTAGGAATAAAGATCTATAGAGATAGATCAAGGAAGTTGCTAGGTCTTTCACAGTCAACATACATAGACAAAGTGCTAAATAGGTTTAGCATGGAGCATCTAATAGAGGGTTTCTTCCCATGACTCGTGGGATAAAACTCTATAAATTTATGTTTCCCAAGACACAAGATAAGAGGACTCGCTTAAGTATGATCCCATATGCTTCGACAGTAGGATCAATCATGTATGATATGTTATGTACAAGACCCGATGTATCGTATGCTCCAAGTGTTATGAGCAGATATCAATTGGATCTTGGTGAGGGTCATTAGGTAGCTGTTAAGAATATCCTAAAGTACTTGAGAAGGACTAAGGATGTATTCTTGATATATGGAAATGGAGATCTCGTAGTGAGCAGGAATACAGATGCCAGTTTTCAATCTAACTAGGATGACTCCAAATCCCAGTCAGGTTATGTTTTCACACTGAATGGTGGAGCAGTCAGTTAGAAGAGTTCCAAATAAGAGATGACTACAAATTCGACAACCGAGTCAAAGTACATTGCATATACGGAAGCAGAAAAAGAAGTTGTTTGGATCAAGAAGTTTGTCATGGAAATTAGAGTGGTTCCTAGCATAGTAGACCCAATATTGTTGTACTATGACAATAATGGGGCTATTGCACAAGCCAAGGAATTAAGGTCTCATTAGAGGTTCAAGCACGTACTCAGGAGATATCACCTGATCAGGGAGATAATTGATAGAGGTGATATGAGTGCCCACAAATCAGAACATCGCTAATCCTTTGACTAAGCCACTTCCTTAAGCAAAATTTGATTCTTGTGTACTCACATATGGTATTAGATACAAAGGCGATTGGCTTTAGTGCAAATGGGAGATTGTTAGAGTATTACTCTAAAGGCAATCAACTTTAGCACTTTTGTACAAACTTTATTTTGATTAATAAAGTGAAAGTCATTTTTCATTGATTTGATATCTGTTTATATATAATTGATATTGATCTTAAATTGAATTAATGAAGTCTATGATATAAAAAATAGCATGAAGAAATCATGACGAGATCATGATAATGAGATTCCTATCATGTGCAATTATGTTAGTATCTAAATAATCCCTAATCATAGTATTAAGAAGGCAGGACATTATTAATCCAGACAAACTAGCACATGTTATACTCGTTGAATTGATTAAGCAATGGATCTCAAAAACTGTAAGCATGAGTTGTTTAGAGTTAACATGTGGATGCTTACTAAGAATAGTAAGTACATCGGATGACCCACTATGAGATTATCATATGGATGATCTATCAAATGTCAATGATTAATCTCATCATAGCAATGGTGCAAATATCTTTAGACTTGAGGCACTCAAGGATATCTTAGACACGAATCCTGTGCTTTAACATCATTCCTTGTTACCTCAAGACGAGGTTGCTCTTAGGGTGGTGATTAGTTATAACTATTTTTATTCGAAGGTAATTGGGTAGCCAATAAAGGATTCACCACTTCTGAAAGAAGGACACGACCTCTTATCGGTATTATTACTTAGGAGTATCTAGCCAGAGCAATTATGTGTCATGAAGAGAGTCTTCAATGAAACATATAGTAATGAGATCCCAGGACAAGAACTAACATCACTTGGACTAGATTTGATATAGTCAGTCTAGTGGGGGTTGACATATAGCCCATACTCTGAACCAAGTGGGGTATAGTATGGTGAAAGGACGAATTGCACGATAATTGTTTATAGAAAGGTTCATAAGTTGGATAATTAACTATCGAAGAGTTCATGTGTTAATCCACTTATATTTCGGCAAATTGGCATCATGAAACCCTTTATGATTTGATTGGATTAAGAGTTAATTCAAGTGCCTAAAATAACCGGGAACCTAAGGGTCACACGTATAAAAGATCAGATAAAAATCATAGTGTGTATGGTCAAATTTAAATAGGCCATGATCGTGACTCATAGGGCACGATAGTGGCTAAAGGCAAGCCCAAGCTACAATCGTGGCTTAATTGGCCACGATTGTGACAGAGGGCATGAATAGGTACATAAGTGAGTTCTTCACTTATGTATAAAAGGTTTTTACACTTCTTACAAAGTCAAGTGAGAGTATAAGGGCTTTAGAAGAGTTCTAGAGTGAGAGAGAGAAATCAAGAGTCTTGTTCTTGCAGTTTATGTAAGAGTTGCATGAATCAAGGTGCATATAACAAGATTCTTGATCTATCTTTTCATATTGAGCATCTACTAGAACTCATCTAGTTTGGTGCTCAAATCACCCTCATATATTGTTTCTTCTTGATCTTTGGGTGTTCTTGGGTGATCAAGGAAGGGTTTGGTGTTTGGAATATCCCAAACAAGTAGAAGAAACAAGAAAGGAGGAGAAACAAAAGGTAAAATCTTTATATTTCATGCTCTTTACATATCCATACATGCACGTTAGATTTTATGGTTTTCGGGTTGTCATGGTGTCAGAATCTTGATTCTGACACTTTCATTGCATTTGCATGCCTATGATGTATGCATTCATGGCAAACCTAACACATGGCTTAAATTTCAACATAAAAAATAAAAGAAAGATGAAGAATTGAGAAAAAAGGAAGAAGAAGAACAGTTGATTGTCTTGGAGAGGTGGAAAATGTCCCTTTTTATTATTTTCCTACTCTAAACCTAATTTAATCCTATCTTGAAAAGATGCCTATCTAAAACAAATCACAATCCCTTCATAATAGGGATTAAAAGAAGTTTTCTAATTAAACTCTAAATCTGTAAGTAAATCTGACATTAGACATGATCTCGCCTTATCCACTGTAATAATTTGTCCATATTCTCTAAAATTTGTGGTTTTCACCAATAATATCCCAATTTGATGCAATCTCCACTTTTCTCCTAAAATGAAACAAAAATTAATTTTCTTATTTAAGCACCAAAAATAAAACCAAAGGAAAAGAGATAATTTCAATTAATATATCAAGACAACATCTTATCAAATTCCCCCACACTAGACTCATTCTTGCCCTCAAGCATACATCAATTTAATATATCAATCATCCTCTCATCTTATGTCAAGTTATTCAAAAATATCCAAAAGCTAATTCACATTAAAGGTCTAAGATGAAATAACAATCGAGAGAATAAGCACTCATAAGACACATTGTTAGAATGAAAACGTAGCATCTTTTCAATTTCAGTAAAATCAAATGAAACAAGACTTGGCACCCTCTCAAAGATTTTAATCTATATACTCAAAGTGTTTAGGGTTCATTAATCTCTCAAATCAATGCATAATGAGTCATTTCCATAAGCTTGTTCAAGAATCATATCTCCACCACTTAACAAAAATGAACTTAATGCATAAATCAAAAGGACTCAATAAGGGTTGTAACATGGCTTAGGTAAGGTATGACAAAAAGGAAGCAGTTTGGGTTAAATAAACTGAAGGAAATCATACAAATTTATCCACACAAGTTTCAAATTAAATCAATCCAAAACTCACTTGGTTCAAATAACATACTTTTCATTCACCTCTCTTTTTTTCTCTTTTTTTTTCTTGTTTTTTATTTTTTAAAGAAGAATATCAAAGAGGATATCTTTCTTTTTTTAACTTCTCCCCTAATCTATAAAAAAACTTATCATCCTTATACATAAATTCATCAAAAATAAGGTCTCAACACGTATTCAAAAGTAAGTTCTAGCATAAACAAGCTATATTCGCTAACACATAAGAAAAAAAAGAAATGTATGAGCATAAATATGATGAATGCTCTTAGGCTCAGCTCTTAGGCTCAAAGCTCACGCAAGTATCAAAATGCATCAAGTCTTGCACACTTTCATTCAATAAAACAAATAAGATACTTAAAATAATTTAATGAAAACACTAATCATGCTTGTCTCTTTCATGCATTATCTCTTAAACAAAAATGTACCCTAACTTAAGGATTATTTAGAAAGAACAATTGGAAAATTATAAGGCTATCATAAGGAATAATCAATTTATGAATCATAGTATCATGAGTCCAAGCAAAAATCACAAAGTTTATCATAATATAATTGCTCACTCCCCTACACCTTAATCATACATTGTCCTTAATGTATGCATAAGATACTTAAATCTCACAAAAATAATCAACAAAAGTAAAGCACAAAGTGGATGTCGGCCCCATGAACAATTTTCCATTAACTTAAGTATAAGAGCTTATGGAAAGAATGCATGAGAAGAATTTGAGG
>JAOQMS010043137.1:0-12347 GCA_027563885.1 Erythroxylum longipes
TGATTGTCTTTTTTCATAAAAATTGTGGTTATTATTTATATGTGAAATATCTGAAAATTATTGTTATTTCATTTTAAATGTGATTATTATTTATTATTATGATTTTTAGAGTCAGAGTTAAAAATATACAGTACAACTGTACAATATGATAATGGACTATTTTGCAAAATTTAAAAAACTTCAGGGACTATTTTATAAATTTAAAAAATTACCCTAAACGGTACCCGGTGTTGACCGGTACCGGTACAGTACAGTACCAAAATCCAATCCGGTACCAAGTTTGATACGGTATTCGCAACATTGGTTGACGTGGATCTATATTGTCCAAAATTTTGTTCCATCATGCAAAGAGATAATCTTATCATCCATTAGTCCGTACACTTATAAGCTAACTAGGAACTTCAACTTAGTAATTAGAGGGGAAATAGTTCCTTGAAATCTGATTGAAACAACTAAGTGTGAAGTGATTATCTGTCAGCATTTATAACAGTTGAGCCTGAATATATATCATCTGTTTGTAAGAAGAGAAAATTGTGAATCAATTATTTGATAGGAAACACAGATACTTACATGTTGGAGACATGATCGTCAAATTGTGAAAATACCGCGCAAGCATTTGGTAACGGCTAGAGCTTCCACCACAACTTCGATCTCTATAGAAAGCACAGATCTCAATGGGGCAAACTGTGTAGAGATTATACTTGTGTATATATAGGGAGTGCAGCGAGGACCTAGCCACAGATAGTAACCCTAGGCCTATCTATAATGGGCTTTAGGGTTAGGCCTACACCATCAATCACATTAACGATATAAAGTGCTTAAGTCCAATAATGATCACAATATTAGTGAACCATAAGCATCTCAACGGGGATCATATCATTAGCCTGTTTTTAATAAAACCAAAATGACAATTGATTGTAGCCCATAAAATATATTGTAACATTCTCCCACTTGGGCAAAATCAATTGTTTAATTTTATTTTTGAAAAAACCTTTGAAAATGACTCTTAGGCTAATAAACTAAATTTTATGCAACATGGCCACATTTTGAAAAAATATATGATACAAGATGCAGCACTTCAATAGGACAAAGTCTGATCAAAGTCAAATGACATTGAACTATGTCACCTGTTACATCCTTTATTGATATAACATCGATACATAATTACATATATCATCAACCTTGTCGACTAGTCATTAGTGTGTAGTGTAGCATGAAAATAGCACATAAAGGTGATCCAATAATTAATGTAAGGTGCTATTTTCAACGTCAATCCTTACAATTTCTCTTAAAATAGGCTTAAAGAAAGGGAAATTGTATAGTTTATTACGAACTATAATGCTTTGACCTCCAATATGGTGTCAACCATCAGCACGATGATTGAAAAGGACACCGAGTTCTATAATAGTGTTTGTAGACTCAATTATGGTATTGACCAGGAGACATTATGATCTAATAGAACACCGAGTCCAAAAATTTGTAACATGTCTCTAACTCTAAGATGGTGCCAATCGTGAGAAATGATATAAAAGGACACCGAGTTTCGAAATTTGCAATTATATATACATACAAAATAGTAATAAGAGAATAATTCAAATTAATTCCATAACATAATCTATGCAAAATGAACATTCAAGTATCTAACAATAAAGGTTGAACAGGACAAGGAAAAATCACATACATTTCAAAACTCCCACTAATCAAGCGCATTAAAAGAGCTTAAAATCCTCATGTCTTCAACGTGCTTCTGGAACACTATAGGTCGAAGGCCCTTGGTTAAGGGATCAGCTAGCATGGACTCTGTAACTATATGCTCGACGACTATGTCTTTATTCTTCACTAGGTCTCTGACAGTCAGGTACTTTAATTCTATGTGCTTAGAACCACTAGAAGCCTTGTTATTTTTAGTGTAAAATACTACTGCACTATTATCACAATAGATTTTTTTGATTAAATAAAGATAGCCAAAATGGGAAAAGTCATCAATAAAGGTAATAAAGTACTTGTTACCACAAATAGTAGGAGATAGAGGTCTACTAATGTCCGTGTGAATGATTTCTAAGAGACTTAGACTTCTATTTGCATCTTTCTTTTTGGTCTTAGTGAATTTTCCTCT
Organism: Erythroxylum longipes; assembly: GCA_027563885.1. Lineage (NCBI taxonomy): Eukaryota > Viridiplantae > Streptophyta > Magnoliopsida > Malpighiales > Erythroxylaceae > Erythroxylum > Erythroxylum longipes. Next base: position 2,117 of record JAOQMS010043137.1, read on the forward strand.
AATGCAATCTACACATGTCCCTAAATCATTAAAGTCTAAGGAAGGTAAAATGTTATCTCTAATTAATCGCTCTACCCTTTCCCTAGAGATGTGACCTAAGTGTTTGTGCCACAATAAAGAGGATTTCTCTTTTATCCTAAACCGCTTAGCAAGAGTAATCTCAACATTAAAAGATGTAGAAAAATTATCAGAAGCGAAAGACAATTTATATAAACCATCAACTAAAAAACCAGATCCTATTATTGCAGAATTAAAAAACAATGTTGTTTTTCCACCACCAAAAGAAAAAGTAAAACCAAGTTTATCTAAGCAAGAAACTGAAATCAAATTCCTTCTAAAGGAAGGTACATAAAAAGTATTTTTTAAAATAAGTTCATGCCCTGAATCTAAGACTAAGGTAACATCTCCGACGTACTCCACTACTACTTCAAGATCATTTCCTACCCTCAGCTTGCTTTCTTTCAGACTTGGCTTCCTCATGTTTGTGAACCCCTCTAGATTTCTTCTTGTTTTCTAACCAAGCCTGAATTTACGACATTCTCCTCTATAGTGTCTCTTAACCTTACAGAAGACACACTAAGGACCTTTCTTGAAGGTAGTTTGCCTAGGACCTCCATTATTGTGATAGTTAGTAGTCCCAAATTTCTTATAGTCCTGATTGTTGTTATGAGCACTATAAGAGTATTTCTTATGTTTCATATGACTCTTGCCAGAATGGGGTTTTACATGAATGGTCAGGAGGGCTAAATCACTCTTTTCTTTCCTAAGTTTCTCTTCTTCTGCCACACATGTGGTAATAAGGTCATTAACAATTCACTTCTCACCAATGGTATTATATGCTGTTTTGATTTGGGTAAATTCAATAGGGAGACAGTTTAAGGCATGATGAATAATGAAATTTTCATTTAGGTCAATGGATTGGGCTTTCAGTTTGGTTTGAAGGTGAACCATTCTCAGAATAAATTCCTTAACACCCCTGTTATGGTCATACCTCATATCCATCAACTCTTTCATTAAATATCTAGACTCAGCATTATTGGATACTTGGTATCTATCTCCTATAACAGTGAGAAAATCCTTAGCTGATGCTGTATCGGGCAAACCACTCAGCAGGTATTTAGCAATGGTCCTTTTAATTGCAACCAAGCTAAGTCAATTAGATTTCTCCCACTTAGCCCTTTGTTCAGGTGTGCTTCCTTCGTCAGGTACAGGCGTGTCTTCCCTTAGTGCCATATCTAGATAAGCTATTCCCAAGAAAAATTCTGTGTCTTGCGTCCATTTCTTGTAATTTGAGCCAATTAAAATTTCTATGGTCACTTGACTATTATTCATATCAAAGGAAATTGTGTAAGACAAAACATAATGCATTAACAACAATAATAAGGGCATAAAAATAGTAGTGAGGCCCAATTAAGAATTAAACATTCCCTTTTGGGTAAAATGTGCAACCAAAATCAGAACCTCAAAGATGAGCTATGAAAATGAGGGTACACTAATCTTGAAATTCCATCCCCTTTGGGTAGACAGATTCCTAAGACTATTGTAATCCTCAATAACTCTAGTTAAAGAATTAGGTCCCCAATTAAAACACACAACTACCCCCTTTGGGTAGGCAATTATATTCATTAATCAAAAACATTCCTGAAAAATTATAAAAAATCTCACAAACTACTATGATTGATCCCACTTTGGTGGTATTCACTATAGTAATTCGTGAAACTCTTCATAAAGGAATCAAAATATATTGCCCAATACCATAATTCAATTCAAAAGAAGATGTTACAATAAAGACACTTCAACTGATCATAGATCTCATTAAATTGCATTCTAAATAGGTATTGTACTTATGCAGTTGGATAAACAAGCAAATATCACATTCAATTTAATAAATACATACAAGATATGATTGGGAGAGAGTGCCTATTGTAAACATATCCAAATATAGGGTAATAATAATTTCCAGTGTATCAGGTGAAATTAAAAAACTGGAAAAAGCATAAAATCTACTATGTAATGTAATATTTTTATAAAAAATTAAATGCAGCGGAAAAATTATGAAAAATACATAGAAAAATCAGGCTAAAAAAATGGAGCATAACAGAAAAATCAGAGAACAAAAATGCATTTTATGGAGCCCACACGTGCTTGTACATGCCACGTGTGAGAGTGGGCGTGTGTAGCTGGCTTCTTCTTCTTCCTCCAGCGGGTCGGGTGAACCAGAAAAATGGGTCGAGCAGGTCGCGTGACGGGTCACGCTCAAAACCTTATATTTTGGTTCATTTTTCATGCTCAATCCATTAGAAAACTTGTTTAAATCTAGTTTCTATGAAAAGCCTTCAAGAAATTGCAAAAATCGTGATGATTTTATGGATCAAAACCAGGTCAAGTGGGAGAATAGATTGACCACTTCTGTTCTCTTTTTCCGGACAAAACAATATCCAGATCCAACATGCCTTGCAGACCTAAAGTATTGAGATATTCTCTTTCATATCACGTTGTCTTTTGTTGAAGATATCCGAGGGACTGCAGTGGGGACCTAGCTACAGACAGTAACCCTAGGCCTACCCATCATGGGCCTTAGGGTTAGGCCTACACTATTAATCACATTAACGATATAAAGTGCTTAAGTCCAATAGGGATCACAATATTAGTGGACCATAGGCATCTCAAAAGGGATCATATCATTAGCCTATTTTTTAATAAAACTAAAATGACAATTGATTGTAGCCCATAAAATATATTCTAACATTCTCCCACTTGGGCAAAATAAATTGTTTAATTTTATTTTTTAAAAAACCTTTGAAAACTCTCAGGCTAATAAACTAAATTTTTTACAATGTGGCCACATTTTCGATATATATATATATATATCCGAGATGCAGTACTTCAATAGGACTAAGTCTGATCAAAGTCAAATGACATTGAACTATGTCACCCGTTACATTCTGTATTGATATAACATCAATACATAATTACATATATCATCAACCTTGTCGACCAGTTATTAGTGTGTAGTGTAGCATGAAAATAACACACAAAGGTGATCCAATAATTAATATAAGGTGCTACTTTCAACGTCAGTCCTTACAATTTCTCTTAAAATAGGCTTAAAGCAAGGGAAATTGTATAGTTCATTATGAACTATAATGCCTTGAACTCCAATATGGTGTCAACCACCGACACGATGATTGAAAAGGACACCGAGTTCTATAATAGTGTCTGTAGACTCAAATATGGTGTTGACCAGGAGACATTTTGATCTAATAGAGCACTGAGTCAAAAAATTTGTAACATGTCTCTAACTCTAAGATGGTGCCAATCACGAGACATGATGATATAAAAGGACATCGAGTTTCGAAATTTGCAATTGATATATACATACAAAATAGTAATAAGAGAATAATTCAAATCAATTGCATAACATAATCCATGTGAAATGACCATTCAAGTATCTAACAATAAAGGTCGAATAGGACAAGGAAATATCACATACATTTCAAAACTCCCACTAACCAAGCGCATTAAAAGAGCTTAAAATCACCATGTCTTCAACGTGCTTCTAGAACACTATAGGTCGAAGACCCTTGGTTAAGGGGTCAGCTAGCATGGACTCTGTAACTATATGCTCGACGACTATGTTTTATTCTTCACTAGGTCTCTGACAGTCAGATACTTTAATTCCATGTGCTTAAAACCACTAGAAGCGTTGTTATTTTTAGTGTAAAACACTGTTGCACTATTATTACAATAGATTTTGGGAGGTCTAGCAATGGAATCCACAGTGTGAAGTCCAGTCACCAGGTTTCTCAACCAAACAGCATGAGTAGCAGCCATATAACAAGCAATAAATTCAGCCTGCATAATAGAAGATGCAACCATAGTCTGCTTCTTGCTCTTCCAAGATATCGCACCCCTAGCCAACATAAAGATGTAACCAGAAGTCGATTTCATATCATCAGGGCACCCAGCTAGATCTGAGTCACTATACCCTATTATCTCTAAGTTGTCAACTCTTCTATATACAAGCATATACTCCTTGGTTTTCTGCAAGTATCTCATCACTTTCTTAGCAGCTACCCAATGAGCAGTACCAGGATTAGACTGGTACCTACCTAAAACACCAACTATATAAGCAATGTCAGGCCTAGTGCAAACCTGAGCATACATCAAACTCCCCAACACACTACCAAATGGTCTGTTCTTCATCTCTGCTTTTTCAATTTCATTATTAGGACACTGGTTCTTATTGAATTTTTCACCCTTGATGACTGGTACATCCCCAAGTTTATAGTTTTGCATGTCAAATCTCTCAAAGACTTTATTAATATAAGCCCTTTGAGACAAGCCAAGAAAGTTACGTGATCTGTCCCTGTGAATTTCAATTCCCAGCACGTAACTCGTTTCACCAAAATCCTTCATCTCAAAATGCTTCGTTAACATCTGCTTAGTTTCATTCAGCAAGCCAAGATCACTGCTAGCAAACCTTTAGATATATACACTGATCAACTTTATTTTCTTCAAAACCTAAGGAGGTAACAACTTTATCAAATTTTAGGTACCACTGCCTAGAAGCCTGTTTCAGACCATAAATAGATTTCTTCAATTTGCATGCTAAATGCTCATTACCATTTGATTGAAAGGCCTTAGGTTATTGCATATATACTTCCTCAAAGAGATCACCGTTCAAAAAGGTTGTCTTGACATCCATTTGATAGAGCTCCATATCGAAATGTGCCACAAGAGCCATGATAACTCTAAATGAACCTTTACTGGACACTGGGAAAAAATTTCAGTGAAGTCAATGCCCTCTCTTTGCGTGAAATCTTTCACTACTAGCCTAGCTTTATATCTCTCAACTTGAACCTTCAAGTCCTTCTTGGTTTAAAAAACCCATTTACAACCAATTGCCCTACAATTTTTAGGCAATTCAACAAGTTCCCACACTTCCTTATTGGCCATAGATTGCATTTCTTCTTTCATGGCACATGTTAGAATGAGCACAAGACATCGCCTCTTGATAAGATTTAGGTCAACGTTATCCCCAATATCATACATGTCCTCACTCTGATAAACAAATTAATCGTTGGAAATAGCCGATCTCCTTTGTCTAACTGACCTCCTAAGAGGTACTTGCATAATGGTTCAATAGGTTGAGGAGTATCAACTAGTGCAGGAGGGTCAGTAACATTATTAGGAGGATCAACCGGAGTAGGGGAATCAACCACATTTTCAACTAAAGGAGCATCAACCAAGTTCTCGACAGTAACAGTAACTGTAGGCATGTTATTAATGGCAATAGCCAAAGATACATCTCGCGCACATTAGTAGTGGAATTAATAGCAGGAATAACAACTTCAGCCTTATCCAATTCTAAAAATTTTGCATTCATAGATTCCACAAATCTAGGACCACTTCTAGGATAATAGAACCTATACCTTTTTGTATGATCTGGATATCCAATGAAGTAGCAATGGGTAGTTTTAGGGTCAGTCTTTTTCTCTAAGGGATTATAGATCCTAACTTCTGTAGGACAACCCCACACACGAAAATGGTTTAAACTGAGTTTTCTACCTGTCCAGAGTTCAAAAGGTATTTTTGGAACAAATTTGCTAGGAACTCGGTTAAGGATGTAAAGGGCAGTTTTTAAAGCTTCTCTCCCTAAAAAGTCTGGCAAATTAGTTCTGCTCATCATGCTTCTCATCATATCTTGTAAAGTGCGGTTTCACCTTTTAGCTATACCATTCTATTCAGGACTACCATGCATGGTATATTGTGGAACAATTCCTCAAGCTTGCAAAAATTTGGCAAATGGTCCTATATGTTGTTGTAGTGGAAGCCCTAATCGTCACCAAATGCTTGCGTTGGGTTTTCACAATTTGAAGATCATGTCTCCAACACGTAAGTATCTGTGTTCCTTATCACATAATTGATTCACATTTTTCGCTTCTTATATGTGGTATCAGAGCTAGGAATTATGTGATTTGGAATCTGATCATTATTGTTAATGATTCATAATTCGGATCATATTTTTCACACTTTTATATGTTCATATGTGTGATTTTTGGGTAACTATAAATTCGTAAAATTGATCCCTGAAACCTTAGGGATTTTGTAGATCTACAAAGAGAGAGAGAGAGAGAGAGAGAGAGAGAGAGAGCCCACATAAGATTAAGCTAAGGAGCAAATCAAACATCAACTTGTCATTTTCAGCAAGGCTCATTTGTCTTTGTCCTTATCATTTTTCAGAGCCTTTCAGATGAATTAGAAAATGTTTCTAATATTGCATACCCCATGTCGTGAGAATGAGAAAGAAACATCCTTACTTTTTTTAATCTCAATTTCTAAGCACAGGATTCTTCTGGCATGGCAATGAAAAGGAAGGGATGTTTTGGAGCTAACCAGCAACTTAGAGATGATTCCGAGGTAGTGTTTGCATACACGTGTGAATTTCTAAGAACAAGCCTAACCATTTTTGTCTATTTTCCCACGACACTTGTCTTGGACTTTACATGCAGTCGAGACGTTTCTCAAATATGCTTTTTTATGGGTAAGTTTCCTTTTACGCTTCACATCCTTTTCTTAACCTCCTTCTGGTCATCTTAGTGTTCACACATTCTTACCTATCTAGCGTTGTCCTTGGGGCCTGAGAGGGAAATTAGGAAATTGGAAAGTAATTGTTAGATTTGGTCTAAAATGTGTAAGTCCCTAGGAGAGTGGTGTTAGCCTGTAATGTTGGCGAGAAAGTGAGAGGTTTTCTGATGCCTGGGACTTTCTATCCACGGAGACGGAGACAGAATCCAAAGTGAAGACCTTGTGGTCTCAATCATAGGAACAACACAAACTCGAAATGGTTCTTTGAAAAAACAGCCCCTAAAACTCAATGTTTCTTCAATTTAAACATATATCAACACCGAAAAACATGAAGGAAGCGTGAATCAACAAAACAATTAAGATTTCATATTTCTCTAAGAGTAATGGCCTAAGCTTCAATAAGGTGAGCGAAGGAGACAGCGATGGAAAGTTGGTATGTGAACAGGAGTTTGGTAGGGTAAGGACAGGGATGGAGGGATTGGATGATGGAGGTGTACCAATCATAGTGTGTGGAGAAAAGAGAGGGCTTGCGTGATTTAGATACATTTATTATGAAAGTTTCTAAAGCATATGGTGACAACGACGAGATCAAGAAAAATAAAACTAGATAGATGAGGAGAATAGAAAAGAAAAGATAGAAAACTAGACAGTGTTAGAATATATTTTATGGGCTCCAATCAATTGTCGTTTTGGTTTTATTAAAAACAAGCTAATGATATGATCCCTGTTGAGATGCCTATAGTCCACTAATATTGTGATCCTTATTGGACTTAAGCACTTTATATCGTTAATGTGATTGATGGTGTAGGCCTAACATTAAGGCCCATGATGGGCAGGCCCAGGGTTACTATCTGTGGCTAGGTCCCCACTGCACTCCCTATATATACACAAGTATAATCTCTACACAATTTGCCCCATTGAGATCTATGCTTTCTATAGAGATCGGAGTTGTGGTTGAAGCCCTAGCCGTCACCAAACGCTTGAGTGGTGTTTTCACAATTTGACGATCATGTCTCCAACACGTAAGTATCTATGTTCCCTATCACATAATTGACTCACAATTTTCTCTTCTTACATATGATATCAAAGATCAGGAATTATATGATTTGGAATCTGATCATTATTGCCAATGATTCATAATTTGGATCATATTTTTCACACTTTTATATGTTCATATGTGTGATTTTTGGGTAACTATAAATTCATAAAATTGATCCATAAAATATTAGGGCTTTTGTAGATCTTAATCCCATGAGTCTATTGATATGTGATTTTTAATTTTTCATGCACTGTACACTAAGAATTTTGCAATACAAATCACGGTTCTCGAACCTCTCTCTGTTGCCCACATTCTGATCTTTTTAGGCCTATACTTCTGGCATGTGGCAAAATAGTTAATTCTTTTTAAATAAGTCCTTAAATTTTTTGAAATTTACTGTATCAGGCAGTACCACTTGAAATCACCAGTACCGACCAATATTGATGACTGGTACTAAAGAGCTAATTTTTGTACCATTTTTTGCTCGATATCGACCTGTACGGTACAAAACTCATAATATTGAAATATGTTGTTCTCTTTGATATATACATTATGGACCCATTTTCCCATAGTTCTTCTTTTTGATTGCAAATCCATCATAACTTCTTAGCCATGTTGATTTTATTAAGTAATTTGGATGAATGGATTCCCAAGCCTCTTTAGTTCTTTAGCTAACATATCTTACTCCAATTGACTTTTGCTTTATTGTGTCCTCCCGAAAGGAATAATCTTAACTTCTTGTCTATTACCTTCAGAACACTTTTAGGAAGGCCTATGTGGTTGATCCAATATGTTGCCATGTTTCTCTGAATGGTTTAGACTAATAGCAGTTTTCCCTCATAGCTTAGGAATTTGTTGCACTAGTGATTGATCTTTTTGTTTAGCCTATCCATAAGTGGTCTACAATTTGCTGCATTGATTCTTTTTTGTGATATTAGCACTCTAAGGTATTTGATAGGTAATTAGCCCTGTTTGACACCTATTTTCATTGCTTTCATGGCTACATCCCTTCCGGTATTCTTTGATAAGTAATAGCAGCTTTTGTTGGGATTGCTTCTCAATCTTGAAGTTGCCTTGAACTCCTCCATAGCTTGTAATAGGAGATTAATGGAATGCTTATCAGCTCTTCAAAAGAGTAAAATGTCATTTGTAAATGCAAGGTGTGTTCTTTTGGCACCTTTGCATCTTTAGCGATATTGAAATCTAGCATTATTCCTTATTTTCCCCTTTAGGATAACTGACAGGACCTCCATACGTAGTACAAATAGGTAAAGGGATAAAGAACCCTCTTGCCTTAACCCTTTTGTAGCTTTGATTAGCTTAGTTGGTTCTCCATTCACTAGGATAACTAAATTGGAAGTAGAGATGCACTCATCTACTCACTTCCAGAATTTTAGGGCAAGGGGGGCTGTATCCTTTCAGAAGTTCCTGGCACAATAATATATTATTGCCTATGGATCTTCCCTTAATGAATGCATTTTTGTGCAGAGTTGATGATGCTCCCTATGGTGTTCTTTGACCTGTTGTCTAGTATTTTAGTAATGATCTTATGAAGGACATTACAACGGGGGATTGGTCTGAATTCCTCCAATTTGCTTGCATTTGTCTGCGTTAGGATAAGGCTCACATAATTCTTACTCCATTTTTTGTAGTATTTTTCCATTTTGAAAAAATTCCATCACTGCCTTTGTTACTTCTTTCCCTAGGATGTCCCAATTTTGTTGACAGAACCTTCCATTATATCCATCTGGTCCAAGAGATTTATTTTAGTTTATTGAGAATACTTCACTTCTGATTTCCTCATCACCTACTTCTTTGATGATTTCAATTCTATCTTGATCTGATATTTGCTTTATTCCCTTTAGGATTGCTTCTGGAATTTTTGTACATCTGTTTCTCTCCCGTATTGATTGCTAAAGAATTCAAATGTGTATTCTTTCATTTGCTCTTGATCTTGCATTTCCTAGCCTCTATCATCTTCCAAGTACTTGATTTTGCTTTTGTTCCTTCTTAATATTATAGAATTCAAATAATACCTGGAACATCTGTCTCCATCCTTTAATTATAACATTTTGGATTTTTCTGAGCTGATTATGGTTGTTTTCCAGGGCTGAGTTGTATCTTTTTATTAATTATGCTTCCTCATTTCTTATTGTCTGGTCTTCAGGATTTATCATGATCTTCCTTTGGCATTCTTGCAGTTTCTCCAATGCTTTGTTCCTATCATCATGGCCAATTGTTTATTGATGTTGCTTAATGACGTATAACATTCAACCTTGTGATTTTTCAAAGAAATGGTATTTTCTTTATTTTTGATGATCTATTTGAAAGTATAACTGTAACATTCCGTTACCTATGTTAAGGCTAGAACAATAAATTATGAGAATTTTATATGACTTAAGGCAAATGCACGTTAGACATAAGTTACTTGTGACATACATATTGTTTTGCACATATGATTGTACATGCATTCATTGGCATTTCCGGGTAAATTGGTTTACAAATGGCTAATTGCGATTATGAAAAATGGTGAATCGGTGGAGACAAATAGCACACGTGAAGGACATGCAATGAACCCACGTATTATTATGTTTAAGTTGG
>JAOQMS010043138.1:0-37695 GCA_027563885.1 Erythroxylum longipes
AAGAAGATTATTTTGGGCCTAAAAGCCTTGTATTTTTTTATGTTCTAGGATGGACAATCAAAAGTGGCTTATTAGTTTATAAGATGAATGGATGAATGAATGCAAATAATATGTGATATTATGTGATTGTATGCCATTTAGAAAATTGCCAACCCTGGGTTTTGCCATGCATTCTTATAATCGTGCTATTCATTCTTCTACTCAATTTTCTCCTTTTGAAATTGTTTATGGGTTTAATCCTTTGACTCTTTTGGAAATTCTTCCATTGCCTTCTAATGACGGTATGAAAAAGGCTAAAATTGTGTAGGAGTTGCATGCTAAAGTTAGAGCCAACATTGAGAGAAGAAATGAACAATATGCAAAGCAAGCAGCTGAAGGCATGTTATATTTGAACCTGGTGATTGGGTTTGGGTGCACTTAAGGAAGGAGAGGTTTCCAGAACAACGGAAATCTAAGCTACAATCAAGAGGAGATGGTCCCTTTCAAGTTTTAGAAAGGATTAATGATAATGCTTATAAAATTGATTTGCCTAACTCCTATGGTAATGTTAGTGCTACATTCAATATATCTTATTTATCCCTCTTTGATGTTACAGATTCGAGGATGAATGCTTTTGAGGAGGGAGGGAATGATGGAGAACCATAGGCATATGAAAGACAAGAAGAGAAGCATACATGGTGTGATCCGCCTCAAGGAAGCCTAGGATATGACTTGCATGGACATGAGCTTGCAAAAGGAGGCTTAGGAGCTAAAATTGGATCAGATTTGACGTCTGAATGTGCAAGGAAAGGGGATGAACGAAATTCCCGTATCAAAGGCCTAACATTCAAGTCTAATGTTCCTAAAGATCCATAACAAGATGTTGGAGGCCCAATGACAAGAGCTAGGGCCAAAGTAATAAAGCAAGCATTGAATTGTTTGATCTAAGACCTTCAAGACATAAAACCCATATTGTTGAGTCAAATTTCATCTCATAAAGGTCCAAGAGGCATTGTCTTACACCTTGAATCCCAACATGTTTCCAAAGGTCCACATGAATTCCAATTGGGAGAACTCACTTAAAATACCATCTGACAACCATCTGCCATTTAAAAATAAGGAGAAGGATGTCATGTGTAAGGTCCAATATGTTTAGATCATGTTTTAATTAGTTTCCTTTTTGTTTTACTTGAAAGAAGGTCATCTAGTCAACATATTTATAAGTTTATTTTGTTTCCTGTTAGGGATTGATTTGTTTCCTTTTATTTAGTTTCTTCTAAGTTAAGAAGTTTTCCTATAAATAGGCACCCTCTATGTACTTTGGAAGGGGACTTTTCATTTAGAAATACTATTGAGTATTATTGGGAGCATTCTTGCTTTCTTTGTATTTTTTGAGAATACTTGACTTATCGAAGGAGTGGTCTTCCTTTGTGGTGTCCCAAGGTTAGAGTTCTAAGAGACAAGTTCTCTTAGGGTTCTTTCCATTGACCAACATTCTTGCTAGGGTAGAGATCGGTTCTCTTAGGGTTCTTTCCATTGACTAACATTCTTCTAACTCCTTTTCTCTTTATGTTCTATTTCTATCTTTTCAATTTTGTTTCTTGTGCTTCCGTGTGTGTTTGATTTTATTCATTCCCAGACATAGTTCCATCTTATTGAAGGTTCTCTAGGACAAGTTCCTATTGTCTATCCCATCACCTACGTTGGTCAAAATTTTTAGGTTTTTTTGATTAAAAAGGAAAGAAAAACAAGGAATTAAAAGAGGGTCTTCTAGGAGGACCAGAGAGTAGTCACAAGGAGCTAGACAATGTTGGAATTTTATAGCTTAAGAGCTATAAATTCCATTTGACGCACCAAGATATATTTGAAAGTCCTTGGGTTTCATGTATGGAGCTAACCCTCAACTCAAGGGAGCTCATGTAAGCTATAAGTGGCTTAACATGACTTTCCCTTAGCTTGTCTAAATTTAGCTTAGGGTGAGCTTGTGGGAGCTCATTAAAACTAGTTAACAACTAGAAAGTTAGGGATAAGCTCGATTGGACTTAATTGAGATTACCCCAGCACATCTTTGGTTCTTGGGAATTGAAGCTAGATATAAATGTGTTCATGCCAGTTAAGATAGAAGAGCTAATTAAGGAGTACGAGTTGGAGTTGAAACCCAAAGCTTAATGGGCTAAATTGGTGGTGCTAAATGAAGGAATCTAGCATGTTTGAGTGTATAATGGACACTAGGGTGTATTATGAGCTGTAGCACACCATAATGCATCTTTCCATGCATGCACTTAGAGTGCAAGTTCATTGTCTCCATATGGATACACGAATGTAGCCAAGAAAGGATGAATTTGACCAAAAGGTTGAATTCGGCCAATGGGGAAGATTCATCATGTACCTTGCCTTAGAATCAACATACATGACACCCTTTCACCAAGGTTTATATACTTTGGATGAAAGGATGTGTTGTTTCGGCTAATGGTTGTGACCATTCTTGTATAAAAATTAATGGTCATGAGTGTACCATCATGACTTTAAGTGAAAATACATGACTCTTTGCCAAAGGATGTGTCCCTTGGCTAAGAGTCATGACTCTTCAAAGGCACCTTTTAGTGGCCTATAAAAAGGAATTTTGTAGTTCCTTTGAGTGACTTTTTTTTCTTTGGCCAAATACTACACTCTTATATCCATCTTTGAGCCAAAAACACTCCCTTCTTTGAAGTCTTCATGCATTGAAGCACTCTCCCATAAAGTAGCTGTTAAGCTTATTAAGAGAATTGTGGGTGAACCATAAGGATTGCTACTTTCACAAGTTGCAACTCTTCTGACCTTAGTGCGTTGTGATGATATGTCCATTCTATCCATTCCAACCACGACGAGTTGGAGAAGAAGGAGAAGCTATAGTGGATCAACATAAGGGAGGCAAAACATCAAGCATATAAGGAGTTATTATGCTGCATTTCAAGTTAGTATATCATCTTACCCTTCTTAGTAACATGCGTAAGATCTTGTATGCTTAAGAAGTCTATACACAGTCTTAAGTAAGTTTCAAGACAATGGTACTTAGAAGTTTTATGATGCAATCATAAACTTTGATTTTGTGATGATGCATGAAGACCATTGTGTTTATATGTCCACTTCTAGGTCCAAATTTGCCATTATGACCCTATGTGTGGATGACATATTGATAGCAACTAATGGAATGAGTTTGTTAAAAACCATGAAAGGATGGTTGTCTTCCACCTTCAACATGAAGGATATGGTAGAAGCTGCCTATATCGTTGGTGTTAAGATCCTAAGAGATAGGAAAGCTAAGATGTTGGCCTTGTCTCAAGAACCTTACGTTGATAAGATTCTTTCAAGGTTCAACTTGACAAACTCAAAACTAATGAGTACACCACTTGCATATGGTTGCAAGCTTAGGCAAGATTTGTGTCCTCGTAGTATTCAAGAAATGGAGGAAATGAAAAAGGTCCCATACCTAAGTGCCATTGGAAGTCTAATATATGCCATGTTGTGTACATGGCCTGACATTAGTAAAGTTGTAGGTCTACTAGCAAGATATTCTTCTAACAATGGAATCGAGCATTGGAAGTGTATGAAAAGCGTCCTTAGGTATCTCAAGGGCACAAAGGACTATTGGCTATGTTACCAAGGAGGGAATCTTGGTTTGCATGGCTACAATGATGTTGATTGGGGTGGTGATCGTGATTCGTGCAAATCTACATCTGGATATGTCTTCATGCTAAATAATGGGGATATTTCTTAGTATAGAAAGAAACAAACTTGCACAGCATTGTCAACAATGGAGGCTGAATTTGTTGACAGTGCCTCGGCTGTGCAAGAGATCATGTGGCCTGGAAACTTTATTTAACACTTAGGGTCAACTATGCCTTTAGAAAGGCCCATAACTTTCTATTGTGATAGTATGGTAGCTTTGACTTACAACAAGGTCCTAAGTATCATGGAAAGACCAAGCACATTAGCATGAAGTATCATTTTGTTAGAGATGCAATAGAAGATTGAGAAATTAAGTTAGAGTACATATCTAAAGACCTAATGGTGGCTGAACATGTGACTAAGCCATTGCCACCATTTCATTTGGCTAAATATGTAAAGGCAATGTGTCTTCTTAGATTATGGTATGTTGGTATAATTTTCTCCTTCTTGTGTCACACATGTAAGACGTTTGATAAACGAAATTTTTTTATCAATTATTGGTGCATTTCACTTTGAAACCACAACAAAAAATGCACATGTAAATCACAGGCTGAGGTTGGTTTTCTCACACGAGCCATCCACCCTTGTGTCTTTGCATAAGATCTTATGAGACCGCTAAAGTATTAAATGTATGTTATCTCTTAAAAGGGATATATGGCTTGTGTTTCAAGCATTTAAGTGGAAGTTAAGAACCAACACATGACAACTTTAATCTTATGGTCGTCTTGATTTTTCATGCATCAAGATAAGGTGATTAAGGTCATCAAGTTTGTATGTCCACTCATACATACTATCTTATGATTTCATTCTCAAGAGTGAGAATAAGGAGTATTTCATGGTTGTTTGATGTGTCCTCCTACTTTTGAGAATAATAGGAGTTACAAATCTAAATGTTTTAAGAGGGAGAATTGACACACCCCTCCAAATGGGAGTGGAGTAGTAAAACATTTAAGGATGTGTTTCAGGAACATCAAAGGGATGTGTTCCAAATGTTCCATAGTTAACCATGAAATCGACCAATCGAAGAAAATAAGCAAGTTGTCTCTTGTCTTTCTTATGTGTGAGATTCTTCAATCAAACCCCTTAGTGAGTATAGCTTGCTATTAGGAAATTGAGGATTATTATGGTCTTCTTAATTGGTTGTCTAAAGTCTCAAGAAAAATGGGACTAGAGTATCCTCCTTTTAGGTGATCTTGTTTTCTTAAATTTTCTAGTAGTTCGAAGCTAAAAAAAGATATGAAAGCATAAGTTGCTTGCATAAGTATAATTACACGAGTTGCATAACTATAATAGCATATGTGGCACGCTATAAATGATACATAAATCATATTATTCAATCTTGGTGCCACATATTGTTTTGTATAATATGAAAGATTAAGTATGATGTGAGAAAGAAACCAAGTGCACTTGAGGTTTAATACATTCATGAGTTTTAAGAGTTAAAACTCACAAAGGAGATTGAACGTGATTAAACATGTGCATCAAAATGTCTTTTGAGAGGCATAACTTGATTTATTCAAGTAAGTTAGATTAGTTTAAACGTGAAGAGAGTGACAATCTTTCATTGTGGGTCTAACAACCACAATGTAAAGAGATTTTGTTTACATGCCTAAGGTCGCACCCACAACTCAAAAGTATGTGCTTCAACTATTATTTGTTTTCAGCTTTGTATATTCACTTGTTGAATATGGTCTGTTTGAGTAGGAGCATATTTTTTAATATATCTTTGTGCGAGTGGGAGCTTTTTGGAATTTTATAGCTTAAGTGCTACAAATTCCAATTGATGCACCAAGATATATTTGAAAATGCTTGGGTTTCATGTAAGGAGCTAAACCTTAGCTTAAGGGAGCTCAATGAAGCTCATGTAAGCTATAAGTGGCTTGACATGACTTTCCCTTAGCTCAAGTGTCTAAAGCTAGCTTAAGGTGAGCTCGTGGGAGCTTATTAAAACTATTTAATACCTAGAAAGCTAGAGATAAGCTCAATTGGACTCAATTGAGATTACCATAGCTCATCTTTGGTTATTAGGAATTGAAGCTAGATATAACACACAATGTGTTCACACTGGTTAAGCTAGAAGTGCTAATTAAATAGCATGAATTGGAGTTGAAACCTAAAGCTTAATGGGCCAAACTAGTGGTGCTAGATGAAGGAATCTAGCATGCTTGAGTGTATATTGGACACTAGAGTGTACCATAAGCTGTAGCACTCCATAATGCATCTTCCCATGCATGCGCTTAGATTGCAAGTTCATTGTCTCCTCATGGATATATAAATTTGTCCAAGAAAGGATGAATTCGGCCAATGGGGAAGATTCATCATGTTCCTTGCCTTATGAACATACATGACACCCTTTCACCAACGCATGTGTACTTTGGATGAAAGGATGTGTTGTTTCAGCCAATGGTTATGACCATTTGGCCTAAAAGGGGTTCTTGTATAATATTGAACGGTCATGTGTGTACCATCATGACTTTAAGTGAAGATACATGACTGTTTTCCAAAAGATGTGTCCCTTGGCCAAGAGTCATGATGTTTCGCTAAGAGACATAACTCTTGGAAGAGTCAGTGTTTCACCAAGAGACATAACTCTTAGAAAAGTCATGACTCTTCAAAGGCACATTTTGGTGGCCTATAAAAGGGAATTTCGTAGTTCCTTTGAGAGCATTTTTTTCTTTGCCCAAATACTACTCCTCCCTATCTTTGAGTTGAAAACACTCCTTTCTTTCAAGTCTTCATGCATTAAATCACTCTCCTATAAAATAGCTGTTAATCTTATTAAGTGCATTGTGGGTGAACCATAAGGATTGCTACTTTCATAAGTTAGTAACTCTTCCGACCTTAGTGTGTTATGATGAGATCGGTCTACTCCTTCCATTCCAACCACGACGAGTTGGAGAAGAAGGAGAAGCCATAGTGGATCAGCACAAGGGGGCAAAACATCAACCATATAAGGAGTTATTCCATTGCGTTTCAAGTTAGTAAATGATCCTACCCTTCTTAGTGACATGTATAGGATCTTGTATGCTTATGAAATCATGAGATTTCTTGTTTGAGTTGTTATCTAAAATCAATAGACAAGAGTGTCTTAGCACAAGAATGAAGCAATATTGAAAGAAGGAAAGAAGTTCCATCAAGATTCAATCAAGAACATCAAGATTCAAGATTCGTGAGGATTAGCTCTTTTGTTTAGTGTTCTTTCCTATTTATTAACTGTTTTCTTTGATTAAGTATAGACTAAATTAGGATATAGATCTAGATGGAATGAAACTAAAACTAATTTTTAGATTGATTTCTTGACTTAGTGAAAGAATTGAATTTTATTACTATTCATATTTATATTATGTTAAATCAAAATATTCTGGTGTTTTAATTGAATATATATGAATAGATCATGACATGAATAATAAAATTTACATTAAATCCTAGAGATAGGACCATATGAATCATTTAGGTTAAAGTTAAATTTTCATAAAAATCCATACAATAAGTTGATGTGTACTTAGGCATTTTGATTATAAATAGATTTCAATCAATCAACTTAAGGATATGGGTTGTATGTTAAGAAAAAGAATATACTTGTAACATTAGAATTCTTACCAGTCTAAGAAACTAGGGCGAAATCATTTAATTAAAATAAATCTATATGCAGAGTGGTTCTCAGGGGATTCTTATCTGGATTTTGTTTATATATTGGTTGCTTCATTCTTGTTTCATTTCTTTAGTTTGGTATTTTAGATTACTTTAGTTAATTTTATCTTAAAAATCGACTACTCATTTTGTTATATTCGATTAGATAATAGAAATATGTGTAGTACTATTAGTTATAGTCCTTGTGGAATTAATACTCATATTGACTTAAGCCTATAAGAATGATATCTGTACTTTACCTATTGATCATTAACATAGTTTTTGATATGATACAAATTATAACAATTAAGTTTTTAACATCATTGTTAGGGACTAAAAATACTAGGAATGCTTTATTTTTATTAATATAATTGTTTTTCTTTTCATTTCATATTCACTTATTTTTGGACCTTCTTAATCTTGTGTTTCTTCCCTGAATTTTAGGATTTAGGTATTTGATGTTATAGCTGCCAAACACAATAGCAAAGGATAATGTATTATAGGAGACTATGCTAGACTATCACTCATGGGGATATTAGAAGCTTTAAATAAGAGGCTTGATAATATGTATTTAGTAGCTCAATCGATACTAGTAATGCATTATAATATTTATGGTGGTAAACACCCTAATCATGAATATTAGATGCCTTACAATATATAAAATCAACCAAACAAGTTAATTTTATAATGAATTGGCCTCAAAATAGCCCTATAATGATGCTTCTTACAATCTAGGATGAATTTAAAACCATTCCAACTTTTTATATGTAATTAAGGATACAAAAATAAGGTCCTCCACCTAGATTTCGACAGTAATAGTAGTAACTAGGAAAGCCAAGTCATAAGGAGCTTATGACAAAGTTCATTATTATATTTGAGGCTCAATTCCAAGAGTATTGAAGAGTCTCTTTGAACTCAATAAGCATCCACCCATAATGAAAATTCAGATTGGAAAACTTGCAAGTTTGTCTCTGAAAGACAGTTAGGTACTTTTTATAGCAATATCAAGTGAAACCTAATGGAGTAGGTGTTTGTAATAACTTTGACGAGTGTGAGGGAGATAAAATTTAGAAAAACAAAGACAGAGAGGAAGGAGAATGTTGTTGTGCAAGAAAAAAAGGATGAAGAGAAATAGGAAGAGCAAAAGAAGGAAGTGGTCAAAGTACAAATTGACGAATTAGTACCCAGATAGACCTTAGAAAGATGGAAAGGAAGCAAATTTTGACAAGTTTTTAGAGCTTTTAAATAATTACATAATAATATAAATTCTTTTTGAAACTCTTTTATAGGTGCCAAAATATGCTAAGTATTTAAAGGATCTCCAAGCTAGCAAGAAGGGGCTCAAGGAGTTGTTGGTGAGTTATTCTAAGTGAGGAGTTCTCTACCATCTATTATAGTTAGATAGTCAATTAAAAAGCGATTAGAAAAATTTGGAGTTACTATTAATTTAATGCCATACCTTATAATTTTGGAGCATATGTTATATTTGGAAGCTAATGGGCCTATACTAAGTTTTTGAGGAATAAAAGACTCATAAAGAACCAATTGTTGAGAGGCAACTTAATGATTTAGGTTTTTTATTTCAGTTTGGTCTGAGGATCTGGGTAATTCCTTTGGTGTTTTGTTTCAACAAGAGGTTTGCATCAAATTTTTTCATGTTGTCTTTCGTGCTTTCAATGCGTCGAAAATTGTTATTACTTTTTTCGTTAGCTATTGTGTCCAAAAATCTTCATATCTTCAGTTTTGTCATATTCTAAGCTTGTCATTATCATTTTAGGTTAATAAAAAAAGAAAAGAGTAGTAATAGTAGTAGTAGTAGAAGAAGAAGAAAGAAGAAGAAGCAGAACAAAAAAAAGTCACTCTTGCCATTTTCTATGGATTTGTGACAATTTGTAGTCATTTAATGCTGGTTTGTGGTTTTCAATGTCCCTTGGCACAGATTCTAGTACCCTCTTAATTTATGCTAAATTTAGGTTCTGTTATTAGTTGGTTGTCACCAATTACATCATCATTACTCTCATTTATCAACTTGGGTGACTATGTGGACATTTTGTATTGATTTACTTTAATACATGTCAAACTTTGAGTTATTAGTGTAATTATACTGGTGGCTTCATGGAATACGAATTTTGTGTCTAAATGGGGTTTGAATTTTTAATTGGTTCAAGTTTGTTTTTAGAATTTTGATTTTCGTTATTTGCTCTATAATTATTTGGTTCTTTGTTATATAAAAACAAGTATGATTTTGTCCTAAGTGTTGTTCATTTTACCTTTTCTTCATTTCTTGTGTTTTGTTTTTTATTGTTCCCAAGTTCTTGTATATTTGTGTGAGTTTTAGCCTAATTCAGAATTGAGACTCGGAATATTTAGTGGTAAAAGGCAAGAGGGTGTGAGATTATTACATTTAAAAGCCAAAATTCAGTGTAAACATGAATGTGAGTGAAAATTACCGAGTTTACTCATGAGGAAATGAACACATCAATAGCTTCAAAAGACAAAGGCATTATTAGATAAAAAATAGTGGAGCAAATAGAGATAAAGAAGCTAGTCCCTAAATTTCCTTCATTTTAAAATCTATTCAATAATAATTTAAGTGTATAAATGTCATATTTGATGGCATAAGGGATAGAATGGATGATCATATAGAAGAGATTTTTGAATTGCATCAAATGCCAAATCGAAGCAGTGTTAATGACCAATGGCAAGGTAGGAAAGCTTACAATGATTCCTTTGAGGATGATGGAGATCAATTTTATAATTTAAATGATGCAAGCAATTGATTATGATCTTGACCAAAGAGGACAACATGGTAGAGGTGGATTTAGGAGAGATTACCAATTGATTATGTTGATTCTGACCTTAAGAGCATCAAGATGAAAATTCTACCATTTCAAGGGAGAAACAATTTGGAAGCATATTTAGATTGTGAGAAGAAGGTAGAGTTTGTGTTTGACTATCATAATTATTTCTAAGCGAAGAAGGTGAAATTGGTATCCATGGAGTTAATCGATTATGCTATAGTTTGGTGGGATCAACTTATGCAAACTTAGAGATGAAACCGTGAGTGTCCAATAGTTAGATGGGAGGAGAAGAAGATGGTCATGATATGACAATTTATCCCTTCTCACTAATACCAAGACTTGTATGAAAAATTCCAAGGACTAACTCAAGGTCCAAAATAGTTAATGAAAACCATAAGGAGACGGAGGTTACAATGATATGAGCAAATGTAGACGAGGGCCTATTGGATTGAAACAAAAAACACGCTTGGTTTGGCTAAACAGTAGATTTCAAAAACTTTTTCTGAAATCACAATATAGCAGAAGCGTAAACACCAAATCAACATTCTTTTAATCTATATATGATATGACATAAAGAAAATAAATAAAATAAGAACAAGATTGGAATTTTTACTGACTCTTTGCTACAACTTTAACTCCTCGCTGCTACTATGTCCTCAACTAATCCGATCTACCACTTGTTCTTCTTGGACAACTTGGTTATCAAGATCCTTTGGTGGGAAAGGAGAAGAAAAATTGAATAGCAAACTTTTTGCTATCTTTAGCTAGTTTAAAAAGAACAACAAAAATAAGACAAATCATTTTTTCTATATACAAAAGTGTTTTTAAAAGAGAGTTTCAAGACCACACGTTCAGTTACCATCCAATGCTAAAAAGAAAATTTGTCATCTCAATTACCACTTGTTATTGTCGATGGTTTGGAGACCTTGGAGATACCAAAACCACTCACGTTGATTCTTTAATGAAAGCCAAATGAAAAAGGTCTTTACACGTCCAACCCTTGGACATTTTCTTTATTGCAAATAACAATAATAAGCATAACCGATGGTTTGCTTATTATCCAAGGTTTGCTTTTATGTTATTAAAAAAATAGTCATCAAAGCCATTTAATCATAAGCATGACTGAATGTATTGGACGAAAGTGGAGAGAGAAAAAGCCACACAAAACACCTTTTCATTCTTTACTGAAAACATGCTAAAATGGGCTACACATTTATACTTTTAAAACAACCATTAAAATACTTAATAATTGATGAGCAAAACCTTTAACTTCATTCTTTAATCAAAAGAATGGCTACTATCCACGACCACACTTCATTCTTTAATTAACCATTAAACCATTTAATGATAAATGAATTAGATTTTAATTCAATTAATCTAATTAATTAAATCAAAATCCAGCCCAATATTAAAAGTTCCTTTGGGCTTATAATTAACAATTAATTAATATAAGCCTAAAATTTAATTTTAGGCTTAAGACCCAATTTAATTAACTCTTAATTAAATTGTTCCAATTTTATTGGCCCGAATCCAATTCTTCCAATTCTCTCAAAATTGTCTCATTTTCTTTTTGGTAACGTCCATTTATTTTTCTTGCTTTCCTTGATAACCTTCCTAGAAGCCAAGTGAGGAATCTAATTGAACTTAAATAATTGAAGCTCCAATAAGCTCGGAATTAATTTAATTTCATTATAATTAATTTCAACTTATTAACCAAATGTCATTCCACTAAAGACAATTGGTTGAACTCTTGAATTATTTAAAATTATGAGAAAATGTGTTTTAAAATTTTTAATTCGATGTCCAATCGCAAACTCTATTATGAACCATATTATAGCCATCAGCACAATAAAGAAAAAATTATCGTTTTGCCCTTATGTTGGTTTTTCCTTCTGGATCTCCTGTTTCACTCTACATAGTGATTAACACACAAGATCCAATCTTGGTGTTAAGACTTGATGGGTAGCTAGTTCATCAAACTACTAGCACCAGTTGAATCACCAATCTCCGTAAAACATCTAGAAGTGATGATATCACTATAAACTCTTTATTTTGGTGAATATTCCTTGATGCATGTTTCAATTAATAATTCCAACATGCAAACACTAGATTGATACCTTATAAAAATCCATTCCGATCATATCAAGAATTATAACGAAACGAAAATGAGTTCACCAATCATCAAGATTATGGTTCGTAATAAACAAATCTAAAGTGTATGTTTTAAGATTAAAGTAATGACCTACTTTATTTCTAGATTCATTTAAAAGTGCCATTACCGATAGTCAACTACTATCATGATTTGAAGCTCATCATTCCCTTTAAGTAAACTCCTTTACTTACACGGAGGTTAATTGTAACACTATAGTCTAAACCATAATCAAGCGACCAACTTGATTATTTGACTGTGAATCAATTAATTTAGATTTTAATAATATACATGTTTCCTATACATCTCCATGTATATGTATATTACTTATAAAAGAATCTTGGTACCTTATGACTAGTTATATAATGCTCAGGCAAATAAAACCAAACTCTTTTGTTTTATTAATAATAAATATTTTCATTACAATATTATAACTGGAAGAAAATTAAGTTATATGTAAATACACTTGCTTTCCAGGGCACTATATTTACATAAACCTAACAGGGTTAGGAGGTAACCATGGCTCAAATTTTAATAGATTTTACATGGCTCACATGGCAATTAAGGTTGGAAGGTATCTCAAACATCGAGGCACTTCAGGGTATGGGCAAAATTTGCGTTCTTCATTAAGAAAACTATATTTGAGGAAAAGGCAAGATAAGGTTGTTTCTAAACCCAAAGAGTTGGTGCCTAACAAAGGAAAAAACAAGTTTGAAGGTAAACCAACGAGGAATGAGTATATCAAGTGTTTGAAATGCTTAGGTAGAGAACACATTGCACCTTAATGTCCTAACATGTTGTGGAAGCATTCAAGAATGATCTAGTATATGGAGATAATCATGAAGCATTAATATTTAGATTTTATAAGCTATATGAGAAGGTAGTTGGGTTTGGACTGAATATAAGATGCATAATTATTATGGCTAAATTTTAGGAAGTTTTCATTTATTTTCGTATCTTTTTCTATTATTATAATTTTATAATGGATAATAATTAAGAAAAGGGCTAGAAAGTTGGTTTGCTTGCCACCCAATTATTATTCTTTGTTTTTTAGTCAAATTAGGCATATCAATTTTCTTTTTTTTTCCTAGTCAAATCATGTAGATATGTCAATTGATTTTGTAACATACCACTCTCATAGACCATATACCTGAATATATTGAGGATTATTCGAGAACATACTCAACGAGGATGGCACGTCAAGATGATCACATTACCACATTATTGAAGGCATCACACATCAAAAGCATTTCAAACCTTCATTTTGAATCATTTCATTCACAATCATATTAAATCACAATTGTCATTACACTTCAGAGTCCACATATACATTTGACAATAGGTAAGAAATGCTATTCTTGATGAATAATGACTAGAGACATTTGCAGGTAAAATCGATCCCGACCACTAATTAGTCTAACTAGATCTCCTCTGAACCTGAAAATCAACATTGCAATTTTAATGAGTTTGCAAACTTAGTGAGTGAACCATTATCGATGTATTCACTCAAGTTTGATACACAGAGACAAGTCATATCCTAATTCAACAAGTATTACATATAATCCAGTATTGAATATCACATCACATCATCATACTTTATCATGTACATCAAGTTTATCATACTTTCATAAGTATATTAGGTAAACTAACATTTCATATCACAACACATCCTCATTTACTTTTCAACTGTATTTTAAATAATTCAATAATTCATTTCAATTCAATCATATAATACACATAAGGATGCATATACAAATGCCCATTCATTTTTACTTTGTTATGACCAGGTGCCTATTTATTGTTTTGTATCTGTTGTGGATATCAGGCTCATTTCATTTACTGTCCAGTACCCATTATGGATACTGGGCTCATTAATAACAAAGCCTATGGCTCTTCGTGAAAATTTATGAGCTTTAAGCTCTTTTTTACACTAGTTACTCCAATCATAACTCCTTTATCTGATTATGCATTACATTGTGATGCATCATTTCATATGCCATGTTTCATTACCTTTCATTCTTGTGTGCTTCTATCACATGTATCAAATTCATCGAATCTAAGTCGGGCAATTCATGTTTAATTGCTCACACATTTCATATTCCTTCCCATAACTTTCATTCAATATGCATAGTCATTTATCACATTCATCGGATTTGAGTCCGACATTCAACACTTAAATGAATATGCATTTTCTATATTCACATACAATTAGAAAACACTTCCAATACAATCCTAAATATAAAACTCTTCTGACCTTTAATGTCTAGAATTATCACAGTCATAACAATAACAGTTCAATATCTAAAGGTTAACCAAAAACAATTCAGTCATAGTGAGAAAACATCTAGGTTAACTCATAGTAAGCTCCAGATAAGCTATTGCCTTGATGATCAAGCAATGTTTTGATGTTGACGATCAACTTGTGTATCTATCTTCAATCATTAAGTTTTCAATCATATGATTATTCAATCATTCGCATCTATATATATCATGTTTCAATGCGTGCTCAATTGACCTTTTGGGTATGTATTAATATACAAAGATCTTGACTGTACCTATACACTTTCAGATCATTCAAACTTTATAGCTTTTATACTACCATTTTGC
The DNA here is from genome assembly GCA_027563885.1 of Erythroxylum longipes. Taxonomy (NCBI): domain Eukaryota; kingdom Viridiplantae; phylum Streptophyta; class Magnoliopsida; order Malpighiales; family Erythroxylaceae; genus Erythroxylum; species Erythroxylum longipes. Next base: position 14,878 of record JAOQMS010043138.1, read on the forward strand.
AATTAGGTTATACTTTAAGTAAGCTCGATTGGTTCATCAATCACATAAGTTCATCAATTATCTAATTCTTACTCACAATTACTTTATATTCCACAATGTTCATTCATTTATATCTAATAAACATTACTCATATCCTTTGAATCATATTTGTATTCATAAGAACATCTTAATTCCTTTAACAACTCATAATTTCCAGATTTCAATACATTGATATCAAGACAATCCATTCCTTAAGTTATGACATCAATTAACAATCTAAACTTATCAAATCCTTAACCAATGCATCAAGCAACAATTTAAGTTCATTTTAAACCTCAATCAAGTCTAAATACCCCAATGTAAATTGACTTATCCTTATGTGATTCAACAATTACACAAAATAGAAATTATCATTATAAAGCATTGCCCACAATCGTGGAGGACCTTCCCCCGATCATGGGATGAGTAAATCGAAAGTTCACCATCCATTTCCTGCAATTTTTTCTGGATTCTAATACCTTTATACTAAATTCAAAACACCTTTATCATAGTCCATTAATTATACCTCAATTGTACCTTAATTATACTTCAATTCCTCATCAATTTCATCTCCAATTCTAACTCAAAATCATTCAATTGTCAGCTCATAAACTATTGTCTTTCATGCATCAAAAACCAAAATAGCAACTATCATTCATGCATAATTTTCCAACACTACTTCAATATTAATACTACATTCAATCCATCCTTAATCATTCATAATAAAGGTTCTGTTAAAACATACCACAATAGATTAGTATTTCACTTCCTTTCTTAGCTCTAATGCCACCTTAAGATTAACTTTCTTAACCTTACTTGCATGCAAGATTATTTCAAGAACAAGATGAAAGTATGATAGATTTCAACAAAGGCAAAGAGATGATAGCAGATGATAGCTATCTTTATGAAGGGTCTTGCATGGATTTTGGGTTGAAATGCTTAGCAACTCCAATGTGTGAGTGAGATGTGTATGTTATGGCAGTGAGAGGGAGAAGAAGGAGAGTCTTCAGTAGAAACACAACAATTAAAGATGACTATGCCATTGCCATGTGTAAGATGAGTGTTATTATTTTAGGGATAGTTGTCATATATTTAGCAAGGAACATGTCCTCTCCCTAGCTGGCACACATGTTCTTCAATGAGGCCACCAATTGTCACTTAAATGTACTACCATTTTTCACTTAAGCATTGCTGCCATTTTTCACTTAATTTGATAGGTCTAGTCATCCTAATTTTTTGCATGTCAACTTATCTTACCACTTGACATTTTTCCTAGACTAATTCATTAATCTCTCAATTGTACCAATTAATTCCAAGTTACTAATTATCATTCATCAAACCAAAATTCAAGACATAAACAATACACAATTCACATCATGATCATTTTAAACCTTTCATACCTGGTAATATGTCAATTGAGTGCATATACTATCTTTTCAATGTGTACAAAATCATAATTCATTTGTGTATGCTAATGATATGCATGTGAATGAAATGCATTTAATAAATTCTCAATGATATTACTCATGTGCAATAGTCTAAGGTTCTAATCCTTAGTATGGAAAACGGGCTATTAAAAAATTTTAGTATGATTTTAGTTTCCTTTTCCCATTCAAAAACAACAAAGCTCATGACCTACATAAATAAGGAGTATTGTAATAAATAAAGTAGATTTTGGGTAATAAAATCCAAGTTGAAAGTTTTCTTACAAGCACTTGTGTGTGTATTTTAGTTTCTTACCTTGCAAGGTTAGGAATGACACTTGGCTCTTTAGTGCTGCAGCTTTAGAAGGGTTGATTTAGTTCTTTCATCTTTATCATTCAACTCTTATAAAGAATTTTGATTAAATTTGACCCTAAAAAACAAAAATATATTCATATTTATTTTCTTGAGCAACAAAATGCTGACGGTGGTATCAAAGTTGTGTTTTGAAGCTTTCTCAAGCATAAAATGATTCTGGTATGTTTTTCTAATTTGATTAATTATTTACAACATGGACAATAATGAAGCATTGAAGAAGTTAATCAAAGTAGCTATGGCTAAGTAGGTGGCAGAACTGACCAAGTCCTTTGGATAATATGTGGAACTAGCGGAGAAAAGTATTCAAGAGACTAAGGATAATATTGAGGCCATAGTTCATCGAGTTATTTAATATAAAGGAGGAAAGAGTGAAGCTTAGTTTGAAGAGTTAGAGAATTCAAGCTAAAATGGAGTTAATTTTCTTCAAAACTTCAAGCAAAACTAGAGCTGGTTTTCTTCGAGGCCATGGTCAAGAGACTAAGGATAATATTGAGGCCATCATTTATCGACTTATTTAGTATAAAGGAGGAAATAGTGAAGCTAAGTTTGAAGAGATAGAGAATTCAAGCAAAACTGGAGCTAGCTTTCTTCGTAAATTTAAGCAAAACTAGAGCTAGTTTTCTTTGAACCTTAAGAATTGATTTTGATGATGAACATGGGATTAAATTTGAGCTTCCAGATTTTGATTGAAATTTAGGAGTTGGTCTTCTTCAAACCCTAAGAACTAATTTTAATGATGTCTATGGGCTTAAATTTGAACTTCCAAATTTTGATTGAGATTTAAACCTTGATGATTTCCTTAAGTTGTTAAGAAAAACTAAAAGGATCTTATAGTACACAAGATTTGATGATAAGAATTTCAAGGTGGCAATTATCAAACTTATTAAGTTTGTAGGTGTTTGGTACAAGAATCTAAAGGCTAAATGAAAAAGAGAGGGTAAGGAGAAAATAGACTTATGGTAAATACTTCAGAAATATATGAGGCGGAAGTTCCTTCCCAGAGAATATGAGTAAGATCTCTATATACATCTTATAAGGCTCAAATAAGAGAACCTAAGTGTGGAAGAGTATATTATAGAATTTGAGAAGTTGGCTTACTTTATGATATGGAGGAGAAGGAGACAACATATAGCTTGCTTTGAAGCCTTTGATCATTGATCGAGTGGAGGTTTTGACTTAACACTTTTGAGGAGGCATGTAACTTTGTTCTTAAGTTTAAAAAACAAGAGAAGACGGATAATAGTAAAACGATTTTTAATGGCTATACTAATTTCCAAAGTAGATTTATGACTAATGCAAACAACAGTAGTGCAAAAGAAAATGTGGGTAATATATAAAGGGCTAATTTTCGCAAGAAGAAAGACAATGAAAAGAAAAGGTGAATGTACAGCCTCAATTGCAAGAAAATATCAAGCGCAAGTGCTTCAAGTGCTAAGGGTTTACGCATTATCAACTTTAGTGCCCTACAATGTAATTCTTGATGATTCAAGAGATGCAAGAGCTTGAAGAAGATATCTCAAGACAAGTCCATACTACCCCATAAGAAGGTGGCATCAAGGATAAAGTTGTTGAAGATTTAAAAGTGGAAGCCTATAAGGAAGGGGAGTCTTTAATGATGTCCTAAACGTTGAAATTGTCCCCTTATATACACAGTAACATGAGCAACTTTTCCATATTCGATGCACATCCAATGTTAAGCTTTGCATTTTAATTATGGATAGTAGAAGTTGTACTAATGTTGCTCTAACCTATTTTGTTGAGAAACTGAATTTTCTACTAAGAAGCACCTTAATGGATGCGTGCCAAGGATGGATTCTTTTTGATACCTAATGTATGTGTGCCATATCCTTCGTGGGCTACTATGATAGTATGATAGGAGGATAAATCATGATGGATTTAAAAATTCTTATTTAGTCAAGAAGGATACAAAATGAATAACATTTTAATCTTTACCATCTTCTAAAATCTGTAATGAAAAAGAAAGCAAACCAAGCAAAGAGAAAAAGAAAGCAAACCAAGCAAAGAGTTGCTAGTTATTGATAGAATTAAATTTCTAAGGGATTTGCGAAAATATAAGAAGGCTTTTATATTGGTTCTAAAGGAAGCTAAAAGAATGGACCATATGAATCCATCCAGACTTGTAATAGCTATTGGGCAAATTTTCATATGTGTTTCCTAAAGATTTACCATTTGGCTTTCCTCCTTTTCATGGGATTAGGAACCAAATCAACTTAGTACTAGGTATGATACTACCTAATAAGCTTGTTTATAGATTGAATGCTGAGGAAGCCAAGAAATTACAAAGACAGGTGCAAGAGATGTTAGATCGTGATTATATTTACGAGATCATGTCCCTATGCATTATTCTAGCATTATTAGTTCTAAATAAGGATGGGTCGTGGAGAATCTACATAGACAATGAGGCTATAAACAATATAACAATCAAATTTAGGTTTCTCATGCCTAGGCTTTATAATATGCTAGACAATTTACATGGCTCTAAGGTTTTTTCCAAGATTAATCTCCATAATGGTTATCACCAAATTTGAATGCATAAAAGAGATGAATGGAATACAAAATTTAAAACCAAGTATGGGCTATATGTGATATGGATCAAGGGGCTAATGACGTGATATCTCAAGTTGGGGTCAATGGTTCGAGTGTTTGTTATAAGAGTTCGAGATCTTCAACTCAAATTCCACTGTTAACTTTTAAAAGAGATCCACTAATGGATATTGTTGGGCCTATGATAAATGGTAAGACCAAAAAGTTGCAAGCAGCTTTGACTAATTTAATTAAAGAAGCTCATTTTCAAGCCCAAGTCCAAATTGCTTCAATTAAGGGGTCCAAGCAAGTCTTCTTGATAAGTCTTGAAGAAGTTGGGCCAACCTAACTTGAAAAATAAGGCTCATGGATGCTTTACTATTAGTGTTTTTCCTTCTTTGTCATTGACCAAATCCTATAAGGTCTCTTGTTTCCTAAAAGTTAGTTTCCCAGTAGGTCTTGTTTCCTACAAGTTAGTTTCCTAATTGATTTTGTTTCCTAAAAGTTAGTTTACGACATTATTTTGTGAAGTTTATCCTTATTATTATTCTTGTTGAATAATTAGAATGCATTACACGATTTTCATGTTTTGTATGCGACTTATCTAATTGATTTTGTTTCATCAATTAGTGACATCTTTATTTGTTGTTCTTCATTCAATCTTGTGTCATTCAATTCATGATTTTCTTGAATTGGGATATACATGTTCTTGGGGGTTAGGTTACAAATCGCTTGAAAGAAACTTTGTTCTTCTCTTATTCAAATCTTCTTCTTGGTTGAAGATTAAGTGATGAATACTGAAAAGTCTTAGGTCAGCTTTTTATATTCCGCAATTTCATATCAATTTGATATCAGAGCCTATGTTATCTTGATTCATGTTATGTGAATAATTTCGTGCTTCTTGAATTTGTATTCTTGGAGTTCTTAATCAATCTTGAATTGTTTCTTGGTTGATTTCTTTTGTGTCAATAATTTCATCTTTAGATGTTTCCAACTTTCTGTCCAAATTTAATTTGGAAATTTCCTTTAGGTAGGTTTGGCCACCTTTAAATTTAAAAAAAAACAAAAAAGAAGAAAAAACAACAGAAAAAAAGTTGTGATCTTGGAAAGTTTCCTTTTGTGAAGTTGTTTTTAGAAACTTAGTTTCTTAATTGTGAAAGGCATTACCGATTTGGAAGGTAAAGACTTGCAAGGAAACAAGTCTTACTTGCATATTTCTATTGTTTCCATATTGGTAGGAAGGTCAATATTGCTGAAATCGGCTACTTTTAGTCAATCCTATTTGCATTAGGAATTGTTTCCTTTTGGGTTCTTGTAACTTTAAATTGCCATATCTTTCTAATCGTAAGGAATTTGAGAATATGCTACGCATCAATTTAATATTACTTGATGAGATATTTTGGTAACACCCATATTGCATATTTTTTCTACTTACTACTTATAAAATTATCAAAATACCCCTACTGAAATTGTGTCAATTTGTGACATATTCTAATATATTTTCTTATTCTAGATTATTGATGCAAATTATACTTGAGCTATTCTTATTCTTTGACCTCCTAAGTTGTTTTCTTTGTGCTATTTTTCGTGAGAATTGACATTTATTATTCATTGTACTCAAGAAGATAATTGGAAGGAGTGGTAAAAGGCTGTGTTTTTATTTTACGTTTGGTTGTAAAAAGCCTAATGCAGATTAAAATACTTGGGTTGAGAGTAGCTCTAGGTAATGCATAAGGGAGGTGGTTCGAAAATAAACAAAAGAGGGTGTGAGATTTTTGTTTTGCAGTTATCATGTCTGACGAAGCAACAAAGAGCAGACAGGTCAAACGTGAGGTTAACTTAGTGATGTGAACCCTGTAAATTAAGATCTCAGAACCCACAAACAAGTTGTTGAGAGGGCTTTTTAGAAAAAGTTAAAGCAGTTCTATTTAAAAAAAACTTGAATAATATTAAAGAAACACAAGCCCAAATTATAAAAAAGAATATTGATGCCACACTCTAGGAAAAAAAGATATTAATAGTGTTAAATCAGGTGAACTCTAAAAGGAATAACCTTGATAAGTTCTAAGTTCAATGAAGAACCAACAAAGTGAATAACCTCAACAAACACGTAAAACCAATTCTAATTTGACTTCTTGTACAAAGATAATGATTATATAGGCTAAATAAAAATCAATCTTCTAGTAATGATTTATTCCTAAAAAAAAGGAAATCCTTAAGATATAGGATAACCTTTTCAAATTTAATTCCTAAAGTCAAATATAGAAAGTGGACTTTTAGGCAGCCCAAATCAGATAGAAATCTCCTTGAAATCATCAAAATATCCTACTTTTCTAATTAGTCCAAATAAATAACTAATTAGGCCTATTTAATGGGTGAATTAAGGTGATAGGGCTGATTGATCTCTCCAAGCCCAAATCAGCTGCTATTGTTGCTTGTTTAGCCCAAACATCTTCAATCATTCCATTAAGACTTTCCTTCATCCTTTTAGCTTTAACTAAAGTTATTGGACCTCCACATGGATCATTGAAATATGTTGAACTAGATTGCACCATCCTTTGCATGTCTTTAGTTAGGTTTCCATCATTCCCCATCTCCTCAAAAGGATTCGTCTTTAAATCTTCATCACCTACATCAAATAGAGAGAGATCAGAAACTTAAATGTAGCACTAACATTATACTCACTTGGTAGATTCGGCTTGTATGCATTCTCATTAATACGCACAATCACTTGAAGTGGGTCATCTCCTCTTAGATGTAGCTTAGAACAATGTTTTTCTAGAAATCACTCCTTGGTTCAAAGATCACTTTCTTATGCCCTTTGTTGGCTTGAGAAGCGTATTGTTCTGTCCTCTTATCCATTTGATGTCTAACCTTTTCATGCAATTGCTTCACCAATTCAGCCTTCTTTGTACCATGTAAACTAGCACGCTCATCAATTGGTAAAGGTGTTAAATCCATTGGAGTCAAGGGATTAAACCCATACACAACTGCAAAAGGTGAAAAATTAGTAGTAGAATGGACAGAAAAATTATAAGCAAATTCAACATGTTACAAACAATCTTCCCAATTCTTCAAATTCTTTTGAATGATAGCATGCAATAATGTAAACAAAGTTTGATTAACTACCTCAGTTTGTCGATCAGTTTGTGAATGGCAAGTTGTAGAAAACATTAGCTTAGTACCTAGCTTACCCCACAATGTCTTCCAAAAGTAGCTTAAGAACTTGGCATCTTGATTGGAAACAATGCTCCTTGGCATTCTATGAGGTTGTACTATATCATAAAAGAATAAGTCTGCAGTGTGACTAACATCATCTATTTTATGATATGAAATGAAATGAGCCATCTTAGAAACCTGCCTGCAGTAATAAAAACTGAATCATTACCTCTTTTTGACCTAGGAAAACCTAAGACAAAGTCCATAGAAATATCTAACTATGGTGCACTTGGTATTGGCAAAGGATTATATAATCGATAAGGCAAATATCTAGATTTGTCCTATTTGCAAGTTATACATTTCTCACAAATTCTTTCTACATCACGTTTCATATGTGGCCAAAAGAAATGCTCAACAAGTATATCTAAAGTTTTTTGAACACCAAATGTTCCATTAGGCCACCTCCATGAGACTCACAACCTAGTAACTCCCTTAGAGAATAAATAGGCACACATAATCTATTTTTATGAAATAAGAAACCTTTATGCCTATAAACTTCACCAAAGGTAGCATGTCCACAATATTCAAACACATTACCAAAATAAAGATCGGAAGAATATAAATCCTTAACATACTCAAAGCCTAACAATTTAGTATCCAACACAGAGATTAAGGTATACTTGCGAGACAAAGCATCTACAACCAGATTTTCCTTACCTTGTTTGTACTTGATCACATAAGGAAAAGATTCGATGACCTCCACCCATTTTGCATGGCATTTGTTCAACTTACCTTGGCCCTTTAAATGCTTCAAAGACTTATGATCAGTATGAATGAAAAACTTCTTGGGCCATAAGTAATGTTGCCATTTCTCTGAGGCCCTCACTAAAGCATAAATCTCATTGTCATAAGTAGGGTAGTTCAAGGCTGCCCTATTTAGTTTTTGACTAAAATAAGCAAGGGGCCAGTTTTCTTGTATTAAAATAGCCCCAATACCTATACCTGAAGCATCACACTTAACTTTGAAAGTTTTAGCAAATTTAGGTAGAGCAAGTAATGGTGTTGAACTTGGCTTGTCTTTAATCAAATTAAATGTCAATTCTTGTTCATTACCCCATTTAAATCCAACATTCTCTTTAATAAGTTCAGTTACTGGTGCAACAATAGTGTTAAAATCTTTAGCAAACCTCCTATAAAAGCTAGAAAACCCATGAAAGCTTCGCGCCTCAGTTATTGATTTAGGTATAGACCACTCACTAATAGCCTTAACCTTTTTTTCATCAACCTTTATTCACTTAGTACTAACAACATATCTAGAGAAAATAATCTGATTAGTGCAAAAACAAAATTTCTTGAGGTTTGCATACTTCTTATTAAGAAAAATAGTTGTTACTTTTTGTAAATGTTCAATATGTTCATCTAAGTCCTTGGTATAAATTAGAATATCATCAAAGTACACAATAACAAACTTACCAATAAAAGCATGTAAGACATGGTTCATCAATCTCATGAAAGTTCTAGCAGCGTTAGTTAATCCAAAAGGCATAACTAGCCACTTATATAAACCATACTTAGTCTTAAAGGCAATTTTCCATTCATCCCCTCTCGCATGCGAATTTGTTGATAACTAGATTTCAAATGAATCTTAGAGAAAATACAAGAACCATGCAATTAATTAAGCATATCATCTAACTTAGGAATGGGATGACGATACTTTACTGTAATTTTGTTAATAGCTCTACAATCAACACACATTCTCCATGTTCCATCCTTCTTAGGCACAAGTAGAATAGGAACTCAAAATGGACTCAAGCTTTCTCTCAAATACCCTTTAGCTAGTAACTCCTCAACTTGCCTTTGAAGTTCCTGTGTCTCCTCGGGATTGCTCTTATAGGCTGGTCAGTTAGGAATTGATACACTAGCAATGAAATCAATTTGATGTTCTATTTCCCTAAGTGGTGGTAAACCAATAGGAACTTCACAAGGAAAGACATCAACAAATTCCTATAAAAGAGACATAGTAGCACTAGGCAAAGATGGGTGAAGATCCTTAGTATTAAAATAAGCCTCTTTGTACTGAAGTACAATCGTTGGTTGTTTTGAACAAAAATCTCTCTTAACCTCACTTTGTTTTGCATAAAAACTTGTTTTTGCCTCTCTTGCTTTTGAGGCTTTTCCTTTTCTTCTTTTTTTGTGATTATTGCCTCTTTTTCATATTCAATCTCACTTTTTCTTTCCTCACTCTTTCTTTTTTCACATTCACATTCTTTATTTCATCACACTTATTTTTCATCCTCACTTGATCTTCATATACTTTCCAAGGTGTCAACAATACAAGAGTTATAGGTTTCCCATGCATTACAAAAGAGTATCTATTCTTGAATCCATCATGCATAATCCTCTTATAGATTTTCTATGGTCAGCCTAAAAGAAAATGACTAGCATGCATCGGTATAACATCACAAAGCACCTCATTATGATACCTACCAATGGAAAATGACACCAACATTTGTTTATTAACCTTAACTTCCCCGTACTCATTCAACCATTGAAGTTTATAAGGTTTAGCATACTTAGTAGTAGGTAGGCCTACTTTTTCAACCAAAAGATTGCTTGCTACATTAGCACAACTTCTCCCATCTATAATCATGTTACATACCTTGTCCTTGATGTGACAACGTGAGTGGAAGATGTTGTCTCATTATGCTTCATCCTCCTCCATCACTTGCACATTTGAAACTCTCCTAGTGACAAAGATTTCACCAGCAATTGGATACACTTCATCATCACTCCCCTTCGATTGTGACATGCAATCATCATCAAATTCACCTTCGGTCTCCACATCACTATCTCCCCTAAAAATCATCACTCGCTTATTCACCTTTAATCAAACATCACCATCTTCCCTCAAAATCATCACTCACTTATTTGGGAACTGGGATGCAATGTGTCCTCATCCTAAACACTTAAAATGTTTAATATCTCTATTTTTAGAGGTTTAGGAGTTAGACATACCTTTATCTACGCTAGAACCAGCATCCTTACTTTTAGATGATTCAAACTTGCTTTTAAGATCAACCTTATCATCCTTCTTGCTCTAATTCAGTTTCCAAGAGGAAGAACTCGATTTCTATCCAAACCATAATGATTGTTGTTCTTTGAGTTAACTCTCAATCTTCATGGCCATATACCAGCTCCACATAATGTTGCAACTCTACCACATTTGCAATTTCCCGATTTAAGCTATGTAAAAATCGTGCCATGGTCTCCTCTTGATCTTCCTCCACATTAACCTTAATCATTGCTATCTCCATCTCCTTCTGGTGCTCTTCCACATTCTTAGATCCTTGGGTAAGGCCTTGTAGCCACTGGCACAAGTCCCTATAGTAATGAGATGGAATGAATCTTTTCCTCATTATTGTCTTCATCTCCTCCCAAGTTTCAGTTAACCCCTCATGATTTCATCTCTTAGTCAAAACAAGTTGATCCCTGCAAATAGCATAGTCAGTAAACTCAACAGTAACAAGTTTGATGTTTTTCACTTCAGATTAGTTGTAACAATCAAAGACCAACCCCACTTTCTTCTCCCACTCCAAGTATACATCAGGATCATTCTTAACCAAAAATGATGGAATCTTCATTTTAATGTTCCCAATTTTTGATCATAACAATATTTTTGCCCTCTTCAACCCCCTCTATCTTGATCAAATCTATTATTGTCCTCCCCCATATTAAAATTATCATGATCATCTTCCTCATGTTTAACATGGTATTGTCGCCTTTCTTGTCTATGCACAATTGTAACTTCACGAACTTGATTCCTTTGCAAAGCAACAATGGCATAAGCTTTTCTTTCCATCTTGTCCAAGATTTCATCAAATTTAACCTCAATGTGTGCAAAGTGTTGACGTAAAGTTCTCTGTTCGATTGCCTCTCCTGTCTTTCCTTCTTTAGTCATTATTGCAATCTGACAAAGAATGACTTTGCAAAGAAACCAACCTCACAAGTGTTTCACTCTTTTAAAGCTTTTAACTAGAATGTAATCACTTTTGCCTTTTACCACACAATTCACTTAAATTAGTTCTTTAAGGAACTAAAGAAACCTTGATCAAAAGTGATTACCTTGTAATGCACACCTAACTTATCCAAAGAACTTAACCAGATTAAGGAAGAAAGAAAATAAGACGAGGGTAAGAGCTTAAATAATGAAACTAGACAAGATAGCAAAGAAAAGAAGATGAAACAAAGATGAATCAAGAAAAAAAAACTAATTTCAAATTTCATATAGAAATAAGCAAATCATGTACTTCCTTTTTTCTCTACTAATATCTTCCCTCTTTTACAAAACTAAGCTTCCACTATTTTCTTCTTTTTCGTTTTTTTGATCTTTTTTTCTTTTCTTTTCTTTTTTTAATAAACCACAATTGAGGTTATCAAAAGAAGTAAGAAGGAATAGATACTAAATAAAATGAAACATTAATCAATATAGAAAATTAATAAGATGAGTAGATTAGTAAAGTTTGAGGACATAAGAGAACATATTGCAATAAAAAAAACAACCAGATTTGCAAGATTTGTAGGAAACATCTATGGAAGAAAACAAGCAGATTTTCAAGATTTGCAAGAAACGTGTATGGATAAAAATAACTAGATTTCAAGATTTATAAGAAACGTGTGTCGAAGAAACCAACAAAAGCAACAAGAAACTTGAAACAAAATAAGTAATATGTACCAAACTAATTTAGATAACCCAAGCTCTGAGACCAACTGATGTGAACCTCGTAAATCGAGATTTAGGAATCCACAAACAAGTTGTTGAGAGGAATTTCCAAAAAAGCTAAATCAGTTCTATTTTTAAGAAAAAAACTTGAATAATATTAAATAAACACTAACCAAAATTATAAATAAGGATATTGATGCCACACTCTAGGGAAAGAAGAGATTGAGATTAATAGATCAGATGAACGCTAAAAGGAATAACCTTGATAAGTTCTAAGTTCAATGAAGAACCAACAAAGTGAATAACCTCACTAAAAATGTAAAACCAATTCCAATCTAACTTCTTGTACAAAGATAATGATTATATGGGATAAAGAAAACCCTAATCAATCTTTTAGCAATGATTTATTCCTAAAAATAAGGAAATCCTTAAGATATAGGATAACCTTTTCAAATCTGATTCCTAAAGACAAATACAGAAAGTGGACTTTTAGGCAGCCCAAATCAGTTAGAAATCTCCCTGAAATCACCAAAATAACGTAGTCTTCTAATTAGGTGAAGTAAATAACTAATTAGGCCTATTTAATGCGTGAATTAAGGTGATAGGGCTAATTGATCTCTCTAAGCCCAAATCAACTTCTATTGTTGCTTCTTTAGTTCAAACATCTTCAATCAGTCCGTTAAGAGCTTCTTTAATCCTTTTATCTTTAACCCGAGTTATTGGACCTCCACCAATGTGTAATGGATCATCAATATATGTTGAACTAAATTACACCATCCTTTGCATGTCTTCAGCTAGGTTTCCATCATTCCCCCTCTCCTCAAAAGGATTCGTCCTTGAATCTTCATCACCTACTCAAATAGAGAGAGAGTAGAAACATTAAATGTAGCACTAACATTATACTTAGTTTATCCTATATCTTACAAATTTCCTTATTTTTAGGATAAATCATTGCTACAAGATTGATTAGGGTTTTCTTTACCCTATATAATCGTTATCTTCGTACAAGAAGTTAGATTGGAATTGGTTTTATACTTTTTGATGTGGTTATTCACTTTGTTGGTTCTTCATTGAACTTAGAACTTATCAAGGTTAATCCTTGTGGTGTTCATCTGACTTATCCCTTGCAATCACTTGTTTTCTTAAAGTGTGGCATCAATATCCTTCTTCTAATTTGGGTTGGTGTTTCTTTAATATTATTCAAATTTTTTCTTGAAAAATAGAACATATTTAGCTTTTTTGAAAATTCCTCTCAAAAACTTATTTGTGGGTCCTAGATCTCAATTTACAAGGTTTATATCACTTAGCCCACCCCAAAAGGGACACCATGGAGCCCAACAACAATGACTTGTTGGTGGAATTAGTAAAACAAATGACAAAGATGGGAACTGAAATTAAAAACATTAAGGAGTCCATAAACAACATGAATGCAACCAAGGCTTCTATGAGCAATCAATATCAAGAAGAAACCGAGGAAGAAATTAAAACTTCCAACCACACTTATGGACAAGATAAAATGGTTGATGGTATTTTGTGATCCATTAAGATGTAAATTCCTGAATTTCATGGCAAATTTGATCTTGAATCTTAATTAGATTGGGAATTGAAAGTAGAAATGATTTTTAACGTCCATAATTTTTTTGAAGAAAAGAAAGTTAAGCTAGCTACTGTTCAATTCCAACATTATGCTGCTATTTTATGGAGTAACCTTATGCGTGAGCATAAAAGGAATGAGGACCCTCTAAGACACGAACCCACTAGGTGACCTGCCTTAAGAACTTTTGATCCATTTGTTATACGTGCTCAGAATTAAAACAAGTTAAACGATTAGATTAGAACCTTAAGGAAGCTAAATCATTAAAACCCCTAATTTAAGATGCCATAAAGTTTGATCACTCCCTTGATAAGTTAGATTTGAATTCCACCAAGAACACAAAAGAACAAGCAAAGCTTGCTGGAAAATAACTCAATTTTTATTGATAGCGATGATGATCGTGTAATACATAAGATGGCCCTTTAAATAAGCATCATAATATCCTAATTATATAAGGAAAGGGCTTTCTTACCTATTCCTAGTTCATACTTAAGTAAGAAAGACCTAAATAAGAAAGGGAATCCTTAATTTGAGGATACAAATCACTCTTGAATGTGGATATCTCCTAAATTAAGGAAACAATATGATTTATCAAGATACTAATTAAAATTATTAAGGTACGAGTCTTAATAAAGCCTTATTCACTTTAAAAAAGTAAATTTGGTTTTAATTAAATCAACATAACTAGCCCACTTGTTGATTACATCTTAATTATGAAGATTAGGCTTCCTTCAAACCCATGCATAATGAACAACATCCTTTTCTTACATCTCCATGATTAATCCTTGCAAAGCTTCTTTCATTCATTTTGTTCTTGATCTACTCATTGAACCTCCAATTCCTTGTAATGGGTCTCGGGAAAAATTAACATCATTTGGAGTCAGTCAATTAGTATCTTAATCCCCATCATTCCACTACTCTTCGAAAGGATTCATCCTCGAATCACCTACATCGAACAAAGATAAATCAGTAATATTAAAAGTAGCACTAACATTAACATAGTTTCTTGGAAAATTGAGCTTGTATGGATTATCATTGATCCTCTCCAAGACTTGAAAAGGTCCATCTCCTCTAGGATGCAATTTGGACTTCTTTTGTGTGGGAAATCATTCCTTCCTCATGTGCACCCACACCCAATCTCTAGGTTAAAAAACAACTTTTATATGCCCCTTATTTAACTTGTCTTGCGTATTTTTCATTTTTCCTTTCAATGTTAACCCAAACCTTGGTGTGTAAATCCTTTACAAAATCTACCTTTTTTTGCATCAAGATTAGCATTTTCATTAGTAGGCAAAGATAAAATATCCAAAGGAGTTAAAGGATTAAAGCCATATACAACTTCAAAAGGTGAAAAGGAAGTAATAGAATTAACAGACGTATTTTAGGCAAACTCAGTATGTGGAAAATACTTTTCCCGTCATTTTAAGTTCTTATGTATGATAGCACACAACAAAGTAGTGAGTGTTCTATTAACTACTTCAATTTTCCCATCCTTTTGGGGATGTGCAATAGTCAAAAACAAAAGTTTAGTTCCTAATTTAGTCCACAAAGTGCACCAAAAATGACTTAATAACTTAACATCTCTATCACTAACAATTGTGTTGGGCAAACCATGCAATTGAGTAACCTCTTTAAGTAACAAATCAGCAATATATGTTGCATCATTGGTTTTAGAACATGCAATAAAATGAGCCATTTTGCTAACCAATCAACAACAACAAATATGTTGTCCTTACCACTTTGAGACCTTGGTAAATTTAAGATAAAATCTATAAAAATATCAATCCAAGGTTCAGTAGGCCCAGGTAAAAGGGTATATAAACCATGTGTTTTTACTTTAAACTTTGCTTGCTTACATGTTATACACTTTTCACAAATAGATTGCACATTAAGTGTGATTTTAGGCTAATAAAAATATTCATGCAAGATATCCAAAGTCTTTTGCACACCAAAATGCCTCATCAAACCACCCCCATGAATCTCCCTAGCAAGTAACTCACGGACAGAACTAGTAGACACACACAATTTATCTTTCTTAAAAAGAAATCCTTCATGCCTATAAAAGTCACCAAATGCACACTTAGAATTAGCATCCCATACTTAGCCAAAATCAGAATCATTTGTATAAAATTGTTTAAGCAATTCAAAATCAAGTAGTTTAGTTTGCAAAGAAGTAAGTAATGCGTACCTTCTAGACAATGCATCAGCCACAACATTCTCCTTTCCATGTTTGTACTTGATGACATAAGCAAATGTTTCTATGAACTCCAGTCACTTGGTGTTCCTTTTATTGAGCTTACCTTGGGATTTTAAGAACTTTAAACTATCATGATCACAATGAATGATGAATTTCCTTGGCCATAAGTAGTGTTGCCATGTTTGGAGAGTTCTTACTACTACATATAGTTATTTATCATAAGCAGGATAATTAAATATTGACCCATTTAGCTTTTCACTAAAATAAGCAATTAGTTAAAAGTCTTGCATCAATACAACCCATATTCCAATTCTAGATGCATCACATTCAACTTCAAAGGCTTTATCAAAATTGGGAAAACACAACAATGGTGCATTAGTTAGCTTATATTTCAATATATTAAAAGCTTGATCATGCACATCATCCCACTTAAAAACAACATTATTTTTAACAAGTTCATTCAAAGGTGCAGCAATGGACCTAAAGTCTTTAACAAACCTTTGTTAGAAATTTGCTAGACCATGATCACTTTTCACCTCATTCGTATTCTTAGGTGTAGGTCAGTCCTTTATCGCCTTTACCTTCTCTTCATCAACATTAACACCCTGTGAACTAACAACAAATCTAAGAAACACAACATTTTCCAAGCAAAATGTGCACTTTTTAATATTAGCATAAAATCGGTTCTCTCATAATACACTAAAAACATCATGCAAGGTTCCACATGATCATTTAAATTCTTGCTATAAACTAAAATATCATCAAAGCAAACTACCACAAAATTTCCAATGAAAGCACGCAAGACATGGTTCATAAGTCTGATGAAAGTACTAGGTGCATTAGTTAAACCAAAGGGAATTACTATTCATATAATCAATATTGATTTTTAAATGCCATTTTACATTCATCTCCTTCTTTTATGAGAATTTGATGGTAGCCATTCTTTAAATCAATCTTAGAAAACAAGGATGGGTCGTATAATTCATTAAGCATATCATCTAATCGAGGGATAAGATGTCTATACTTAACTGTTATTTTATTTATGGCTAGGCAATGTACACACATGCGCCATGTTTTGTCTTTCTTTAGGACTAAGATTACAAGAACTAAACATCGGCTAAGACTTTCTCACACAAATCCCTTTTGCACCAAGTCATCAACTTGTTGTTGTATATCCTTTGTTTCCTCGGGATTGGCTCTATGGACGGTCAGCTAGGAATAGTATCCCTTGGTATGAAATCTATTTAATGTTTAATGCCTCTTAAAGGGCATAGTCCATTTGGTATCTCTTCAAGAAAAAGGTCCTCAAATTCCTATAACAAAGCAACAAACATATTAGGCAAAGTAGGGTTAAGGTCATTAGTAGAAAAATAAACATCCTTGTACATAGGTACAAGTAGTAGCTATCTTTAACATTACACTCTTAACCTCAATTTTTCCAGTAATTACATTTAATTTCTTGCTTTTCGCTATTTCTTGAACTTGATTTTTCCTCTCGACCTCACTCTCTTTCTTTTCTCTTATTTTTTGTTTTTATTTCTTTTTCTTTTCCTCTTGCTCACTAATTTGATTTCCTCTCATTTTATACTCACTTGTTATCTTAATCTGATCCTTAAAAGCTTGCAAAGGTTTAAGAGGGGTTAGTAAAATAGTTCGATTGTTAAGTACAAAAGAGTAACAGTTCGTGTATCCATCATATCTAGCCTTCCTATCAAATTGCCATAGACAGCCTAATAAAATGTGTCTAGCATGTATTGGTGCTACATCACAAAGAACTTCATCTTTATATTTTTCCCATATAAAAAAGACATTAAAACTTGCTTGGCCATCTTATTTCTCCACATTCATTTAGCCATTACAACTTGTATGGTGTAGGATGTTTAAAGGTATCCAATTTCAAACTTATCTACTAACAAAGTAGTAGCAACGTTAGTACATTTTCCAGTATCAATTACCATGTTACAAACCTTGTTTCTAATGTGACATTAGTATGGAAAATGTGCTCAAGTTGCTTCCCTTCATTTTCATCCTTAGACTGAATATTTAGTGCACGCCTTATGACCAGTATATCTCTATGAATGGGTTCTTCAACATCAACATCAAAACAGTCCTCTAATGGTGGCATTTCATCATCACTTGAACTAACACTCTCTACATCATCATCCCCCAACAAGATTATAGCCTTTTTGTTTGGACATTGAGAAGCAACATATCTAAGCCCTTGACACCTAAAGCACTTAATATCAAGAGATTTAGGAGAAGATTTAGTTTCAGTTTTACTTTTAAAAGCAACAATTGAATCATTTGACTTTTCATCTTCTTTCAATTTCAAGGCTGAGTTGGTGTCTTTGTCTTTCCAAGTTGACTTCTAAGAAGAGTTAGAAGTCGAACCTAATTTTCTTGATTTTTGTTGTTTCTCATTGTTTAAACCACCTATGAATCTTGCCATTGTTACCTTTCAGTCCTCCTTTATGTTTGCTCTAATCATGGCCACCTCCATCTCTTTGTAGTAGTCTTCTACACTCTTAGACCCTTGAACCAGCCCTCGCAACTTTCTATGCAAATCTTTACAGTAATGTCTAGGTATAAATCTCTTGCGCATCTTCATTTCTTCCTATGACTGAATTGGTCTATCACCATTCCTCCTATTTATCACTAATTGGTCCCACCAAATACTTACATAATCTATGAATTCAACAGTTGCAAGTTTCAGTTTGTTCTTCTCGGAGTAGTTAGGGTAATCAAATACATGCTCAACATAATAGGATCCTCACACCCTCACTCACATGTTTACACTCAAACTAATGAAAGTTACACTAATGTTTCACTCTATTTTTGGCCACTCTTGCCTTTTTTTTAATTCAAGCCTACTCCCCTTTTTATGTTTTTAAGAGAATCAAGACTAAGAAATCAAAAGGAGTAATCAGTTAGATGATGGCAACTCTTAAAAATCAAAACTTAAAAAACTTAACTGAGGCAAATGGTTAAAATAATAATAATAATAATTAAGCAGTCAAGGAAAAAAGATAATTTCAAAAGGAAGCAAAAGAGATGTGAAGGAATGTATTAGAACACAAAAAGAGAAGTGAACTTCTTGTAATTGCTCTATCACACATGAATTGTCTAACAAAGAGAGTAGCATGAAATTATTCAAGAATTAGAAAAATAATCTAGAATCAATTAACCAAACTCAGACAAGGAAAGAAAATATCTTATGAATAATTGTCTTAGAATATGATTATTTGATTACAAAAATGAATCAAATTGCAATCCTAATAGAGATAACCCATTCAAATGTAAGATACACAAATCATTTCACAATCTCTCTGCTCCTTTATTTTGTTTTTTAATGATAACAAAATTGATTCAAAATGAAAAGAACGATATGAGCTTTAACATATAGAAACAAAAGAATTGCAATGAATCTGAAACTGAACTTAGGTAAAAGAATGAATTGAAATTGTAAATCATAAGGAGACCAAAGGAAAAAGGAAACAAACACTAAACAATGATAACGGAAAGACAGAAACCTGATTTCTACAAACCTAAGGCTATGATACCAAATGATACGAGCAAACTAGGCAACTTGCTCTAGGAACTCTTGATCCATTTTTTATGCTTGCCTAGAATCCTAGAAAACAAGTTGAACGATCAAATTAGAACTGTAAGGAGGCTAAAGCCTTAAAACCCCAATCTTCAGATGCCAAAAAGGTTGATCACTCCTTGGATAAGTCAAATTTGTATTCCACCAAGAACAAAAAGAACAAGCAAAGCTTACTGGGAAATAACTTAATTTTTATTAATAATGTAACACACCACTACCATAGAGCATATACCTGAACATCCAGAGGACATTCAAGAATATTGCTTATGTAAATGACATGTTAGAGCAATCACATCAACTTATTATGGCATCATACAGAATATAAGTATTTCGAAAGATCAAAACTCTTCATTTCATTCACAAAATGAAACTTACTTACATTGTCATTTCATAATCCATATATTTACATTACCAAAACATCTGAAACTTCACTATTCTTTTACACAATGTTTTACATGAAATGAAAAAATAAATAAACATAATCTACTAGACTCTGCAGGCATTAGCTGACTAGATCTTTGAGGCATTTCTTGTTTTCAAAATTCACAGTACTAGACTTCTACTAGTTTGCCTTAAGAGTTAGGTCTCCCTTGTACCTGAAAATCAACGTTGTAATTTTGATGAGTTTGCAAACTCAATGATTGAACCATAATTAATGTTCTGACTTAGGAAAAAACATGAATATCATAAATATATTTCCAATTAGGCAGATGTATCACGTTATATCTCAACAATACATCATTAACTACAAACAGTTCATACAATCATTTCAAAACAATCCAATCATTTATCTCAGATACTCATATCATCAACATATACAAAAACATTACATATCACTATTTTAACACAATTTAGAAATTCTTCACCGTTATTCACATGATACATGTAAATATATATATATATGCAAATGCTCATATGACTCCACTTTCATTTTTATTTGTTGTGACCGAGCGCCTATTTACTATCCCATATCCATTGTGGATATCGTGCTCATTATTATCTGAGCTTGTGGCTCTTTGTACACATTTCTGAGCTTTAAGCTCCTTTTACATGGTTACTTCGGTCACAACTCCTTTATCTGATCATGCATAACAATGTGATGAAATACATCCTTTCATAAAATATGCTATCAATATCTTTCATTCACTATGCACAGTCATTTATCATATTCATCAAATCTGAGTCCGGCATTCAATATTCAGTTGATTATATACTTTCCATATTCACATTTAATTAGAAAACACTCCCAATACATTCCCAAATATCAAACTCCTCAGATCATCAACGTTTGGAATTATCACAATCATATCAAAAACAGTTCAATAACTGAAATTTAAGCAGAGACAAATCAATCATGGTGAGAAAACATCTAGGTTTACTCATAGTACACTCTAGATAAGCTATTTCCTTAATGAACCGGTAATGTCTGGATGCTGATGTTTGATTTATGCTTCTTTAGACATACAATACACACATATTGTTCACACATTACTATGTTGATCAATCATATAAACAGTTAATCATGCACATATATATGTGTCATGTTCAATGCATGCTCAATTGACCTTTCTCGGATATGTATCCTTAATCACGAATCTTAAACATTCATACATCATAGCTTGGATATAACTAATTTGCAATTTAGGTTTATACCTTAAGTAAACTTAATTATTCTAAATTCATCAACTATACATTTACCAACCCTTTTCTGGCATTATATATATTCACGCAATTCCCAATCCTCATTCATTCATTCCAAACGCATTATTGTTATCCTTTGGATCACATTTATGTACATATGAACACCTTCATTCCTTTAACACTCATAAATTACAAATTTAGATACATTGATGTCAAGCAATCCTTTCCTTAAGTTATAACATCAATTAACAACCTAAACTTATTAAACACTTAACCAACTTATCCAACATCAAACTAGGTTCATTTTAAGCCTCAATCAAGTCCAAATGCACCAAAGTAAATTGACTTATCCTTAATTAATTCAATAATCACACAAAACAACGATTTCTTCACTTCAAGGCATTTCCCATGATCGTGTATGAAGTTCCCACAATCATGGGATGAGTGAACTGAAAGTTCACCATCCAATTCCTTCAATTTTCTAGATTTTAACATCTTAATACCAAATTCAAAACATCCTCTTAATAGTCCATGAAATATACCTCAATTATACCTTAATTATATTCCAATTCCTCATCAATTTCATCTCCAATCCCAACTCAAAACTATTCAATTGAAAACTCATAAACTATTGTCTTTCATGCATCAAAAATCAAAACAAAAACTATTATTCACTATTATGCATATAGTCCTAGTTCTCTCCCAATTCAAGAACACTATACCAACACCATTCTTTAGCATAAATTCACCTTCATTATACTTCAAATCCAAGTCCAATTCATTCATATAATAACCTGTAACCCACAGTTTTTATACATAAAAACAAAGCATAAAAGCATCTAAGTTCATCCAACATAGTCGAGCACACTTCATCATCAACATCATATACATTTCTTTCCAATTCAATCATCCTTGTCATTCTATTAAAACATGCCATAAAGATCAGATTTCTACTTACTTGTTATCCCATGGTCCCTCCTTAAGAATCTTGTTAGCTAGTGAAGTTGAGGTGAATGTAAAGAGAATAAGATTGTTTTTAGATAAGAAAACGTCCATTAATCCTTTGTTCTTCCAATTCTGCAAATCTTATTGATTAATGACTAGAAATGGAGGCTTTTCATAGAAGAAAAACCAAAAAAAGAGGCTTCCTAACTTCTAGCTCCTTCCAAGATAGCTATTTTAGGGTAGACCATGAGCTTACTTTCTATCTCTTTAGGAGGTGTAAAGGATAGCTTAGGGCCTGTTTGGTTGAATGTTAATTAATGGAATGGAATGGAATGTACCGGAACGGAATGGAACAATTTATAATGGAATGGAATGTAATACAATGAAACATTGTTTGGGAGGGATGGAAGGGTTCATAATGTAATGTTGTGAAATGTTGTTTGAAAGATGGATGGAATGGAATGGAATGTATAATAAAAGACTATTATTCCCCTTATATTAAAATGATTATTGCAGGAGGTTTATTATTTTATTATTAATTATATACAATTTATTATTAATTATATAAAAATATTATTATTAATTATTTAATAAAT
>JAOQMS010043139.1:0-12346 GCA_027563885.1 Erythroxylum longipes
TTTTCTATACTTTATGTTTATGGTTTTAAAAAAAATTATACCGACTGTTTGATTGTTTAGTGATGTGGCACACCACCCTCGCGGGGCACGGATTTGGATATTACCGTCGATATCGGGTTCGGGTCCAGCAGAAGTGGGGTGTTACACTTTTTGTGTTAACCCTTGACTTAATTGACCAACCCTTTGTATTATCCTTTACTACCCCTATTGAGCCTTAACCTTTGTTTCTTGAAAACACTTGAAATTTTAAAACTTTAAACCTTTTTAACCTACCCATTCATAAGCTTAGTAGAGTATTAAGTAATACATTAGTAGGGATCGTTGTAAAAAAAAATTACCGAAATGAGTTGAGTATATTTCTTCCTGTGTATTACAATGTATAGAGAGTCACTTTGATTCATAGTTCTTCCATGTATTTAGGGAAAAAAGAAAAAAGGAAAAAAAGAAAAAAAGGGAAGAACAAGTGAGTAGCACCAACAAGTGCAGAATATCAGTTATATGTTTTGTTATCCTATTTTTATCCACTTTTTACTTTACTAATGCTTATGTGTAACCCTTTTTTTCCCTCTTTACCCACCTTAACCCTTACCTCATTACAACCCAAAACAAGTCCTTTTCATCTATTTATGCATGCAATCATTGTAGAGGAGAATTAGTGTATTAGCACGCCTATGTTAGTGTAGTTTCCTATAACAAGTTTGAGCAAAACACTAACCATTAAACACTTGAGAGAAATGAGTGCAAACCATGATGAAAATTCATTTTTGCATCTTTACTTATCTTTGAGTGATGATGTTAATTCTTGAGTTTTGCTTATGTATACCAATGAAAAAGTAGTCATGACATGTGTATTAACTTGATATTTGAGTTGGCTTAATTTTGAGAGATTGTATGGTTTGATCTTTGTGAAAATGAAGTGATAGAATTGATTGATTGTATTTATTTTGCTTGAGGACAATCAAATATTTAAGTGTGCGGATGTTGATAGGTGTGCATTATCATATGTTTTTCTAGGTAATTAGCATGTGTTTTCTTGCAGAATTGTTGTAGTTTAGGATTCATTTTGTATGTTCTCATTTAGTTTGATTTCCATTATTGTTCTTTTATGTTTGATGTTAATTTAAGGTAAGAATTGACTATTTTTATGTAGGTATGAAGATTGAGCAACTTGAAGATTGAGCTAGAGATCAAGGGGGAAAAGAAAATAGGAAGTTTTCTATGGCCAATTTCCCACGATCGTGGGAATTACAATCCGAGACACTACGCGAGACTTCATTGAACTTAGGGTTTTTGAACTAAAAAAGCATAATTCAGCCTCCATCTAAAGGGGGAGACGAAACCCTACTTTATAAACACCATCCTTAAGTGAAAAACACATGTTTGGAGCCTTGAGGAAGGATTGAAGTCAAGGATCATCATCAAGATTGGGGAAACCAGCACATCAATAATAAAATTTCCAGATTCTGGCAAAGAAGAGAAGGAGACCCTTTATTCAATTTTCTATCAATTTTACTTCTTTTATTCTTTGTAAAATGGTTTATTTGAATGTTGATAATGTTATAGAGACCATGTTAGGCTAATTTAGTTTTAGGGATTGCTTTTGAACTATTTTTTTAGAACTCCGATTTTATTGAATTGAATGAAGTTGTCTTTGATGATTGGTGATTTAATTAGTTATCAATAACTCAAGAGAGTGAATGAGATTAATTGTGTAGGATTATACAACAAGAGTTGGCAACCTATAGACTTACAATCATCAAGTCAATGGATTAGTTAGAAGAGAGATCTCGGCGAAGTCAGTTGATCACCTATAGCATAGTTTAATAACTAGTTGAATCGGTAGAGTCATTGGGTAGGTTGAGAGATCGTCCAATTGATTCCCTTTAATTTTATTAGGTAAAATTATTTACACCTTAAGAGATGGTAATTAATACATTTAGAAGTCTTAGGCGAGACACAATTCGATTAATAAAATAGGAGGGAGACAAAATAGGGAAAAAAGTAATCTCTAGTCTTTATATTCTTGATTTCAAATTTTTCTGCAGGTTGGTATTGTCTATTGCTTTGTGTTAGTCTTTTAACTTTAATTTAATTTTTCAGATTATTTGCATTAAACAATTTCGTTTCTTAAACAAATTCTTGTCTAAATTAAGTGGTGTCTGGGCATTGATCCTGGTGGGATTGATATCTGCTCTTTTTAACTTCAAGTCACGATCCGTTCACATGCAATTTGTGAGCGTAAAACTAATAGATTGTATTACAAAATTACACTCAACACATAGCTTACGTATAGGTGAAATGTTTATGAGATAATGTGTTAAGCTTTCCTTTAATCACCAGCCACATAGTGATTGAGGCCCTTGGGTTTACTTGCTTAAACCATACTAGGTCAGGTTATAAGATATTAAAAGTATGTCCTTTTTTAGAAGATTCCTCACTGTGCTTTTGTAACTATTCCATCCTTTGTGTGTCTCCATCTAATCTTGTCCTCTTTGATATACTCTAGCTAAATTAGTGTATCTTGTGTATTGCTAGAGCTAGATAGGGCATATCTGTATATGGTTACAACTTCATAGATTGCTGCGCTACTTGGGGTAGTATTCCTCAAGTATGATTGATTTGTGCAAAGAGTCGTCTAATAATATCAACGATCAAATCATTAACATCATTATATTTTAATGCAATTTTTAAAAAACTTAAATTATTAGTACTATCACATTTTTATTAAAATTATGGAATATGACCTCCTTAATTTAACAATGATTTTTTCCATATTCTCATCAATTAATCTTATAAAATTTTTAAATTTTAAACACCCTTAACAATTATAGTAGACATATAAAAATAGTGAGGAAGATAATATTTCCAAAATCAATAAAAATTTAGGTTGGATAAATTAGACTATACAATGATTCGTTAATCCACCCTTAATTAGAAGAATATTGCATAGTCATTTTAAGTTGATAGTTATTATAATTAAATTTTAGATATGATTCATTTATATAGAAAATAAATGATAAATCAAAGTAAGAATTAATTAAATTAATGTTACTACTTATAATCGTTGTTACTATATCAGGATCATGATGATTTAATATCTAAAGAAGAAAAAATGGTAAGATGTCAAGTAGGCCTCGATTAAAATTTTAGAAATTTAAGATTTTTAAAATTGGATTCTTTCTTTTTAGCATCTTAAGATCCTTAAGTTGGAAACCGCTTAGTGTTCTTACTAAAATTTTAATTTTTACAAAATTTAAATATCTTAAACCCTTATTTTATATGGTGGATTCATTTAAATTTTGAAATTTTATATAATGAATAAACAATGTACATCATTATCCCCAATGTAAGTAACCCTTTAACCTTTAAGGATTATGAACCAATCGCAGGGTGCAATATTATCTATGTTTATTTCCAAACCACTAGTAAATAGATTGAAAGAGCTGCTTCTTAAATATCTTGACTTCTTTTATGCTGCATTCATAAAGGATAGATCAATTAGGGATAACATTCTTTTAGATCAAAAGCTCTTTAGGGGCTACAATATGGAGGAATAAAGTGAGGATTGCACCCTTTAAGATAGATTTCTAGAAGGCTTTTGACATCATTGTTTGGAAATTCCTCACAATCACTCTCCAAGCTTTTGGTTTCCCTAAATAGTTTGTTACTTGGATAGATTAGTGCATTACTATTGCCTCTTATAAAAGGGCTAGGGGAATCAAACCAGGTGGTCCCCTATATCCTTACCTCTTTACCATTACTATGGAGGCCCTAACAAAACTCATATGGTTAGTTACTTATAGGCAAAGGATTAACTTCAAATATCACCCAAAGTGCGAGAACCTAAAGTTTTAGAAGTTGTTTTTTTTAACGATCTTATATTGTTCTTTAAAGCTAATGATAAATCCTTATTTCCTATAATGATTACCTTAAACTCCTTTAAGGACATTTTAGATCTTTTAGTAAATAAGAAGAAAAGGCACTAACTCATCTTATTAAGTGCTTTTAACCTTAAACCTTAGCTCTTCTTCATAACTGGCTTAAGCTTTAAGAGGCCTCCTTTCACCTATCTTGGGATCCCAATCACCACAAGGAGGCCAATATATAATGATTTTGTTATGTTGATTGGCAAAATCTAGAAGAGACTTTCTACTTAGTGCAGCAAATCCATTCACTATATAGTATAATCCAACTATTAATTTTATATTAAGCAACTTATATTCTTATTGGTCATCCTATCTAATGTTGCCTATGGAAATTATAAAATCCATTAAGAAACTTATGAGAAATTTTCTCAGGTTTGGTAATCATAATAAGCTTGTTTTTACTAAAGTTAAATAGAAAAAAATTACAACCTCTAAAAGGAAAGAGATTGGGAATTATTCCCATCTGAATTGCGAATAAAAAATGATTATCAATACATTATAAGGGCTCGTAATATATAAATGATCAACTTCGATCAAATAGGTACATGAATACTATTTGAAGGTTAGTAATATTTGGTCTAGATAGAAAAGTAGCTCCCTCCCCTAGATCTTTATGCAAATCATGAAACTAAAAAGCTTAGTAAGATAGGAGCTAGTATACATGCTTAGTGATGGAGCTCATAAAAATTTCTTATATGACTTTTAGATTTAGTTTAGCCCTTTTAAGGTTTCTATAAATTTGATTCCATTTCATCAAACTATACTTAATACTACCACTATAAAAAAATGTCATTAATAATAGAATATAGTGTTTGATTCAATTCTTAGCTTTCTTATAATTGAGTCTCTTTCTAATGTCATTTTAAATCAAAATAATAGGGACACAATTAATTGGAAAAGTTCACATAATGGAGAATTCTGTTCTAAAAAGTGTAAGGATATCCTCAAACCTTAACTTCCATCTGAGCTCAGGAAAAGTCTAGTCTAATTCAAACAACCTAGTCTAAGAGCGTCTATTGCTTTATGTCTTACAATTAGAAGGAAACTTGTTACCGTAAATAAGATCAAAAGGTATTAAACATATCAAGTTCTTGTCTAATGTGGAGACTAGAGGAAGAAATTCTAGATCACCTCTTTTTCCAATAACCTTATTCTAGTTTTTTCTAGAATAACATATTGCAAATTGACAAGTTCCTATCCCTCCCCTATGTTGAATGAGATAGTGACTTGGTCCTATCTTCCTTCTCTTTCCAGTAATCAAAACCATATAACTATAAGATATGCTTGGGGAATACCATTTATTCTTTATGGATATAAAGGAACTCATGCATCTCTGAGCACTAATCCAAGCACAAGGAGCTAGTTGTGAAGTAACTGACGATGTCCATCAAAGAGAAATTCATATCCCAAAAGATAGCCATAACTTGGCCAAGCAATGGAGGTTAATATAAATTATACTGCACTCAAGTGATATGTAATTATCCTTTTTCCCTCAATTATTAGGATAGTTGTAAGTTAACAAAGTAGGCACTCAGCTTCTTCATGTAAAGCTTTAAGGATTAAGCATAAGCTTTAGAGTCATATTCATCAGTAAAACAATGTATAGGGGATCCAACTTTTAACCCCTTGGGTGCTTATAATAACACCTTTGGAGCTTTGGTTTAATGCAATTAATTTAATTTAATAAAAGGTAATTTGGTTTTTATTAATTTATGTTATATAATGTTCCACGTAGAGTTTGTTGATGCATTTATATAACTTATTTGAAGAATATAGTTATATTTGCATCATTTTAAATTGACAACTTTTGTAAAGTTTTTTGTAATTATTTATTATTTTGTAAACCTTTATCAATATGAGATTTTTTTTAACTTAGCATTATTATTGAAAAATAAAGTTTTGTCTTGCGTTTGCACTTTTATAATATACATTTTTGATAGACTAAATAATTTTTAGAGAAAGGAGAGACAAATGTTCAGTGTAACGAAAGCAACATAATACAATATGATAGGGAAAACAAAACATTTTTATCTTGAATTAACTTGAGGAACAAATATAAATACACAAAATAAATTATACATAAGAATACCAAATTTTTTACATTGAAAACCTTCATAATATGTGAATTAAAACCAGGAGACCTAGTATAGAAAATAATCCACCATAAAAATAAGGTCTCTAATTATTTAGGAGTTGATAACAATAAATAATCATTAACAAAAGTGGTAATTAACAATGTGCATATCAAAATCCAGGTTTATCACAAAACTCCTTTTTATACTATCATTTTTTTCCCAATACCATGATAATTCTTCACTAGTATCGTGATAGTTCTTCTCCAACACTGTGAACTTTAACAACTTTTGAAAAAGCTCTCATCTCACACCAAAGGAGAACATCATAGTAAGCACTCACAAAGATGAAGTGTAACAGCCCTAGACCACCTGCCCACAGATATTGTCCACTTTGGGACTTGGCCTAGCCAAGCCCTCACAGTTTTTCTCTTCCCGCCCCTAGGAAAATGCATCTATGAGGTAGAGGTATCCGCACCGTTATAAGGCGTACTTCGTTCTCCTCTCCAACCGATATGGGATCTCACATTCCACCTCTTTTAGGGCTCATCGTCCTTGCTAACACACCAGTTCGAGTACTAGCTCTGATACAATTGTAATAGACCTAGACCACATATAGATATTGTTCGCTTTGGGCCTTAGCCCAGCCAACCCCTCGTGGTTTTGCTCTTCCCGCCCCTGCAAAAATGCGTATATGAGAAAGAGGTACCCTTATAACACAAACTTTGTTCTCCTCTCTAACCGATATGGAATCTCACATTAAGAGAATAGCCACACTAAAATCAAAAAATAAATGGAGATAAAGCGGCCATACTAAGCAAACAAGATAGCCACATACCATGCATTAAGAAAGCTATGAAAAGGTGCATACACCCATATTTACCAACAATATTGTAAATTTTTACTAAGTGTACAGAAGAAAGTGATATCTCAAACTTAGACTAAGTGTGCAAAAGAAAGTGATATCTCAAACTTACACAGCTAAAAAACCAAAGATGAGTATAAGTAAGAAATATGGATGTTCACACCACTCACCAAACACCCAAAATTTTAAAAGTCAAAAACTTCTTCATAAACCTTACAACTTTTCATGTAAAATGCACATAACAAAATCTTCTTTCATTACAATATGCTCTATTTAAGGATGATCCATAATAAAATCCCCCTCCAACTTAAATGGAGGCCTCTATCAATTATGTTGGGTTAGCCATAGTTACATGCATCACATGCATGTGGATGCAGTGGAAGTATCGGAATCAAGATTCCGACACCATGATAATTCGAAAACCACAAGATCATACATGCATGTAAGGATATGTAAAGAACATGAAATATAAAAATATTTTTATCGTTGCTTCTCCTCCTTTCTTATTTCTTCTCCTTGTTTAGGGTGTTGTAAACACCAAACCCTTCCTTGATCATCCAAAAACACGCAAAGAAGGAAGATGAAGCAATGTGTAAGGGTTTTAGAACATCAAACTTAATGAATTTAAGTAGATGTTCAAATGGGTGATGGTTCAAGGTTATTTTGGCATGCATGTTGATTTATACAAAAATTGCATAAATTGTATGAAGATAACTCAAGAACTCTTTTCACTCTCTCTAGAACTCTTCTAGAACCCTTTCTCTATCACTTGAGTTTGTAAGAAGTGAAAGAATCTCGTGTATGTAAGTGAATAACTCACTTATATATCATTTTGTGGCCTCTGTCATGATCGTGGGCTTGTTGGCCACGATCGTGGCATGTCTCACCTTCGGCCATGATCGTGACCATAAGAGGCATGATTGTGGCCTGTTTAAAATAGGCCATACATATTTGTTTTTCTTCTGATCTTCTATGCGTGTGACCCTTAGGTTCCCTGTTATTTTAGACACTTGAATTAACTCTTAATTATCAAGCTTATGAACCTTTTCACAAACAATTACCGTACAATTCATCCTTTCACCATACTATACCCCACTTAGTTCAGAGTATGGGCTATGCTTCAACTCCCACTAGACTGACTACGTCACATCTAGTCCAAGTGATTTTAGTTCTTGTCCTGGGTTCTCATTACTCTTATATGTCATTGAAGACTCTCTTCATGACACATAACTGCTCTGGCCAAAGACTCCCAAGTAATGACCCCGACAAGAGGCCGTGGGTATCATCTCCTTCTATCAGTAATGTGGATCCTTTATTGGCTACCCAATTATCTTCGAATACTAATAATAGTTATACCCAATCATCACCCTTAGAGCGACCTTGTCTTAAGGTAACAAGGAATGATGTCAAAGCACAAGATTAGTATCTAAGATATCCTTGAGTACCTTAAGTCCAAGGACATTTATACCATTGCTATGATGAGATTAGTCATTGACATTCGATAGATCATCCATATGATAATCTCATAGCGGGTCATCCGATGTACTTACTACCCTTAGTAAGCATCCACATATTAACTCTAAACATCTCATGCTTATAGTTTATGAGATCCATTGCTTGATCAAATCAAGAAGTATACTATGTGTTAGTCTTGACATCAACCTAGTGACCCTTATCACTTCTCATAACACTTAGAGCATAAAATATAATAGGTCTTGTACTTAATATAGCATACATAATTGATCCTACTACCGAAGCATACGGGATCATGCCTATGCGAGTCCTCTCCTCTTGTCTCTTAGGACACATAGATTTTGAGAGTTTTATCCCATGAATTATGGGAAGAAACCCTCTCTTAGAATGCTTTATGCTAAACCTATTTAACACTTTGTCTATGTACATTGACTGTGAAAGACCTAGCAACTTCCTTGATCGCAACTTCCTTGATCTATCTTTATAGATCTTTATTCCCAATATATAAGTTGCCTCTCCAAGGTTTTTTATGGAAAAATTCAGAGTTAATCAAACTTTGACTGATTGCAAACTTGAGACATCACTTCCTATTAGTAATATGTCATCCACATATAACACAAGGAATATGATTGCACTCCCGCTAACCTTCTTGTACAGATAAGGTTCATCAAGATTTTATGAGAAACCAAACTCTCCGATTGTCTCATCAAATCAGATGTTCCAACTCCTAGATGCTTGCTTTAATCCATAAATGGATTTTTGAAGCTTACATACCTTTCTGTCATCTCTGGATATGAATCCCTCAAATTGTATCATATATACATCCTCAACTAGGTTTTCATTTAGGAAAGTCGTCTTCACATCCATCTACCATATTTCGTAATCATAATGAGCAGCAATGGCTAAGAGTATTCTAATGAATTTAAGCATAGTTACCCATGGTTGCATGCATCACATGCATACGAATTCATCATAAATTTTGGAATCAAGATTTCGACACCATGACAACCCGAAAACCATAAGATCATACATACATGTAAGGATATGTAAAGAACATGAAATATAAAAACATTTTTGATGTTGTTTCTCCTCCTTTCTTGTTTCTTCTCCTTATTTGGGTTGTTGTAAACACCAAACACTTCCTTGATCATCCAAGAACACGTAAAGAAGGAAGATGAAGCAATTTGTAAGGGTTTTAAAACATCAAACTTGATGAATTCAAGTAGATGTTCAAATGGGTAATGGTTCAAGGTTATTTTGCATGCATGTTGATTTATACAACAATTGTATAAATTGCATAAAGATAACTCAAGAACTCTTTTCAATCTCTCTAGATCTCTTCTAGAACCCTTCCTCTATCACTTGAGTGTGTAAGAAGTGAAAGAATCTCATGTACATAAGTGAAGAACTCACTTATATATCATTTTGTGGCCTCTGTCACGATCGTGCTCTTGTTGGCCACGATCGTGGCATGTCTCTCCTTTGGCCACAATAGTGGCTGTATGAGGCACTATCGTGCCCTGCTTAAAATAGGCCATACACACTTGTTTTCATTTGATCTTTTATGAGTGTGACCTTAGGTTCCCTGTTATTTTAGGCACTTGAATTAACTCTTAATTCAATCAAATCATAAAGGGTTTCATGATGCCAATTTCTCAGAATATAAGTGGATTAACACACAAACTCTTAATTAGTTAATTATCTAATTTATGAACCTTTCCATAGACAATTACCGTGCAATTCGTCCTTTCACCATACTCCCCACTTGGTTCGGAGTATAGGCTATATGTCAACTCCCACTAGAGTGACTACGTCACATCTAGTCCAAGTGATGTTAGTTCTTATCCTGGGTTCTCATTACTCTTATGTGTCATTGAATACTCTCTTCATTATAAATAACTGCTCTAGCTAGAGACTCCCGAGTAATGACCCCGACAAGAGGCTGTGGATATCATCTCCTTCTATCATAAGTGGTGAATCCTTTATTGGCTACCCAATTACCTTCGAATACTAATAGTTATACCCAATCACCACCCTAAGAGAGGCCTCGTCTTGAGGTAATAAGGAATGATCTCAAAGCACAAGATTAGTATCCAAGATATCCTTGAGTACCTCAAGTCCAAGGACATTTGTACCATTGCTTTGATGAGATTAATCATTGACATTCGATAGATCATCCATATGATAATCTCATAGCAGGTCATCCGATGTACTTACTACCCTTAGTAAGCATCCACATATTAACTCTAAACATCTCATGATCATAGTTTATGAGATCCATTGCTTGATCAAATCAAGGAGTATAATATGTGCTAGTCTGTCTGGATTAATAATGTCCTGTCTTATTAATTCTATGACTAGGGATTATTTGGATACTAACATAATTGCGCATGATAGGAATCTCATTATCATGATCTCAATATGATTTCCTTCATGCTATGTTTTGTATTATAGACTTCATTAATTTGATTTAAGATCAATATCAATATCAATTCATATATAAACGAATATCAAATCAATAAAAAATGCCTTTCACTTTATTAATCAAAATAAAGTTTGCACAAAAGTGTTAAAGGTGATTGCCTTTAGAGCACTACTTTAACAAATTCAAAAATCAAATGACAAGCATTAAACTTACCTCTTGGTGGAAACTTCATCGTTATATATTAACCATCATCTTCTATATGTACCTTTTCAAGCTTAAGCAACTTAGAGGCTAAAACAACTGTATCTAATGATATCTTACCATGGAAACTAGGATTCTTACTAAGATGTATAACACTATGACTATCACAAAATAAAACATACCTCTTTTAATTAAAATTGAGTTCTTGAATAGAATTTTTCATCCAAACCAACTCTTTACAAGCTTTAATTTTAGTAGTAAAGTTATCTTGGATGAAAGGAATACTAGAATATTCTTAGATAAAAGCATAATAGAATAACAATTCAACAACATAACCATTATGCAAATTAGAAGCTACTTGAGCTTATACAAGTTGAGATTTGATAATGAAGACTATTGTACTAGAATGTGGAATGTGTAGGCCTATTAACATGTGAAGAAAGTTGTATCTAGGCTTATAGGCTTATATTTGCTTGGTTTTTGTCATGTATAGCCTTTTTATCTACATTGTAACTCATGCTTGCTATTATTGGCTTAATACATTATTATTTCCTTTAAAAAAACATAGTTTCGTAACCTAGATTACCATGCCACAACTTCTCTTATAAAGGTAATCAAATAGCTTAAATTCACTTTTCTTGAGTCAATATCACCCGCCATGTCTAAATTAGTGTACCTATAAAGAATTGTACTTCGTACTCTAAGATATAGTTTTAAACTAAAAATGTCTTAAAGATATTTAGCAATCCATTTTACAACATTCCAATGCTCTTCTTCTTTATTAGATAGAAAATGACTAACTATACCAATTAGGTGAACAATATCAAGCCTTATACAAAACAATGCACATATCAATTTTGCTACTATTAATGAATAAGGAATATTCTATGTGTTATCTTTCTCTTTCGTATTAAATGGAGACTATCCACTGCTAAGCCTAAAGTAAGTAACAAGAGGTATGCTTGCCACTTTAACTATATTTAAGTGAAACTAATTAAGTGCTTTCATAATGTACCTTTCTTAACACATCCGTATTTTCTTTTCTTTTATATCATATACAATTTACATAAAATAATTTATATTGCTTGTCTTAAGTCCTTCATTGTAAAAGACTTACTAAGCTTCTTTTTCAACCTATCAATTTTATAAGCATTGCAACCAATAATCAATATGTCATCAACATAGAGTAATAAAATGATGAATTCATTGTCAAAAAAAATACATTGTGATCAAAAATAGTGTTCTTATACCCTTATTGGTTTATAGTTGTCTCTAACTTCTTGTACCATAGTTTTGGAACTTGTTTCAATGTCGGCCCCCTGAAATTTTTTTTCATTAACTTAAGCATAAGTAGCTTATGGATTAAATGCATGAGAAGGAATTA
>JAOQMS010043140.1:0-12345 GCA_027563885.1 Erythroxylum longipes
AATTAAGCCTTAGATTTTAGGATTAAATTACCCTCCTCATGGGAACAATATCTTAGGTACTATGCGAACGACCCGTGTGCTTGCAGTATTATCGAGGTTAAAAATTGTAAAACTTAGCATACGTAACTTTGCAATCAATTTTTTGGCCCCATTGATGGGGAGGCGATTAGTTTAGTTCTTTAGTCTAAAGCTTTTCACTTTGTTTTATTTAGAGACACATCAAGACTTCATGGAGTGAGAATGAGACATCTGAAGAGATGAATGCTAAGAAGAGATCAAAAGAATGATCGTGGAGGTTGTATATTATAGGGAGCAAGGGACATTTGTAGATTTAAATTAGCCCCAATTTGGTTGGGGAAATCATCATGCTTATGTAAATCCGGTACTCAGTTAGGACATCAAGACTGATTTGAATTTCAATATGATGAATTCAATTCATGGGAATCCAAGATAGACAAAATCATGAATAAGTTCACGAATATGGAAGAGAACCAGAAGAGATTGGAAGAGAAGTTTGAGCAAGTAGCAGAAGATCATGCCTCTTCTATTCACAATCTAAAACTTAGAATAGGTCATCTTTCTAGGGAGTTTTCTAAGCAAAGTGTGGAAAACTGTTTGCGCAGCATGAAAGTGAATTCAATAGAGCTATGTCAGGCTATCACACTTAGGAATGGGCTAGACCTAGAAGAAGCAACGAGAAATAAAGCTAAACCTGACCTTAGAGAAGACTAAGAAATCAAATAAAAGGTAAAGAAAATAATGCCAACCTTCCCTATTATTCACCAGTTATTGACATACTATATGTGAACATCGAAACACCTTAGGTAGGTGTTCAGGAAAACAACTCTATCTTTTGGATTGATGATGATCAAATGACATTCAAAGTGAATGAAGTAATTAATAATCCGAAGGTTAGTAGCTCATTCAGGATTATTGATATGTTTGAATCTTCTGAAGAACAACAGGACAAAGAACAGATGACAACAGACATTGAGTTTGAAGAAAGTATGGAAGTCTCTGTTCAGGAAGCAGAAAAAGTAGAGGAAACAATGGTAATTAAGGAAGAAGGAAAGCAATTCACCTTCATACAGGACAAACTGTTGGATTTGATGGAATATTCAGGGAGTTTCATTATTCCTTATTTTAATGACAGTTTGATAATGAGAAGGACATTGTTGAAATTAATTGGTTTTCTCAACCTTATTAACATCTCCTTCTGATCATGTTGCAATTTGTTGTAACATCCCGTTACCCATGTTGAGGCTAAAATAGTAAATATGAGAGATTATTAAAAAATTAGAAAATGCATTTCATGCTCATGCATCATATGATATGCTCATACTCCTGAATATTGAATTTTTGCACATGAAATAATTGTACATGCATTCGTAGATATTTCAGGTATTATTGATTTATAATTGAATTGTGAATGTGATTTTGTGGAGAATTGTGGTTTTTGTATGTTGAAAAATTGATTTGGAGAGTGTATTTAGTGGTTTAGAATTTTGGGAGAATTTTAGAAAAATTTTGAAAATTTGGGAAAAAATTGGACTAGAAAAAATGCCAAGTGGCAAGACAATTAACAAATAGCAATAGAATTAAGAGTCAAATGACAGTGAAAATTTTTATTTATGACTTTGGGATTTAATTACATATGTCTTTGAAATTTGGAGACAATTGGAGTAGAAATTGGAGTTGAATGGACAAATTGAATGAGAAAAACCTAAATGAACCTGTAAGGAGATGACATGTAGCCATATCTTAAAATCACTATGCTTTTAATTGTAAAGACCCTCCTTGTCTTGTTTCTCACGATGCTTTCTAATTGAAGGTTATTTGTTCTTGTTTTCTTCTTCTTCTACGTGACCTTCTCTTCTCCTTCTTCATGAATTTTGTTCCCAACCTTCACCAACTTTGAACCTAGCCCTCTTATCTTTCATTTACTACTCTTATTTTGTTCTCTTCTTCATTGCTCACCAAAGAACCAACCTCACAACCTCCATGATGATGTACGTGGGTTGTATAAGAAGCTAGGGTTGGTGTTCTTTTGAAGGATTTGAAGAGAAATCAAGTGAGTTATATGTTGATTTTCATGGGTTAGTGTAAACAAAACTTGTATGTTGAGTAATTTGAGATTGATGGATTGGTCATGAATTTTTATGTATGTGTCATGGATGAAGAATAAATATTGATGATGTCTTGTTTTGAGTATTTGATTTATTGGTAATTGATAAGCTGTTGTTGAGATGGTTTTTGAGATAGAAAGTTTAGTATGATAAATATGTATATGATGTGTTTTGTTTTTGGTGTATATGATCAAGCATGGATTTTGAATTGTGTATAGATGATCTTGAACTGTAATTGTGGTATTATTGAAGAATAAATGATGTGCATATAAGTTAGAATTGATACATTAAGCAAAAGAGATGAATTAGAAATTGAAGAGATTGATGAAGAAGTGTGCTGGAAATGTGTTAGATGTAGTGGTTCAACTGAACATGCGTCAGTGTTTCTGACATATCTTGATCTACGGATATCTAATTAAGATGATTATTAATTTATATTAAAATATAGATTAATTAATACAATTTTCATGAAGAAATCAAGTTTGAATTCTGGCGCTAAGAGTGTTGAAAATAGTGTTGAAGTTAAGTTTCAGATTTTGTCTTTGTTTCTGACAGTATAGAGTAAATTGTGTATAACTTTTATAATACTAAGCGAAATTGTATAAACTTAGGTTATTTAGAATCTTAAGACATATATGAACAATTGTTTAGAAGATTACTTTGCAAAAAAACCTCATTTTCTAGGTGTAAAATGGATGTGAAGTTCAAAAAAGAAAAAAAGGAAGGGAGGGCACTTCGGCCAGATGCAGGTTGCGATCGCGACCCCGAAGGTGATACACGGGAGATGCCTTCCTAACATATGTTGGTTTTTTGATGATATCTTGAGATGTAGATGTCTAAATGAGGTGATTCTTCATTCATATTAAACTAGAAAAATAATTCTATAACTTTCTTGAAGAAGTCTAAATTTAATTCAGTCCCTAAGACTTTCAAATTTTGGTGCAAAATTGAGTCTAGATTGAGGTTATAGTACTACCCGAGACAGAAATTATGTTTTCATGTTATCATAAAAACTGAATAGATATAGGCTGAATCAGACAAAGGTGTCTTCACAAAAGCTGTATTTCATTCTCTTATCTTTCAATTGGTACTAATTTTGCAATTTTTAGATATCTGAGTTGAAATTTATGAGTTGCACAATTTGAGGGTATGATCATGAACTAGCCAAAAGTTTAGTTATACATAGTCTATGGTATTATGAGTATAAATCATAGGATACTAAACCGAATTGAGTGATCTTGGTGTCATTAGAAACTTAAGAGATATAAAAACAATTTTTCAGAAGAAAGTACCCTATAATTTCTTCATTTTCATTATGATATTGATCATGGAAAGTTGACCCGAATGTGTGTCTTAGGAAAAATATGAATTGAAGAAATGAGTTATGAATTTGGATTTTTATGGTCTTATTGAGGTATAAACCATAAGTAAAAATGATACTTATGTGAGTTTGGAAATATGTATGATTTTGTGATGAGAATAATGGAAAGATACCCGGGATTGTCATGAACATGCATTGTACATATTTCATATACATATATGTGCAAAAATGAATACTTATAATTGTGCTAAAGTGTGATGTATGTATATTGCTTGTTTTACAGGAGAAATTGGAACGTCAACATCCAGACATGTTGGAACTTCGAGGCAATAGCTTCAGAAGCAAGTGGTGAGTAACCTAGACGCTCTCACTCAAGTAATTGTTTGTGTTAGATTATGTTTGAATTATCTTTTGAATGTGAAATTGATTGTGTTGATTCCGGACAATTAATGTCCGAGGAGTTCTATATTCGGGACTGTATTGGAAGTGCTACTTGTATGTGAATGGAAAGAACTAACTATTTCTTGAATTGATTGATTGATTATGAAATGCATTCCTTACATAAATGCATGATCAGATAATAAGAGTTGTGACCTGAGTAGCCACTGAAAACGCACTTAAAGCTCTGAATGTGATTAAGAGCCAAAGGTTCACTATGTAAAAATGAGCCTTGTGTCCCCTACGAATAAGGGACAGTATAAATGAGCCTAGTATCTACAATAGATACAAGACAGTTTAGGCACTTGGTCACAACAACGTAATAATTGGAAAAGAGTCACATGTGCATTTCATATAAATTGTATTAAGTATGTTTGATTGATTGAAATGCAATTATCTAACTCTTAAATGAGAATGTGACAAGTGATATTATATGAAAAATGAAATGATGTGAATTATCTGTTATATGAAATGATATGTTGCATGAATTGAGTGAACCATCGATGATGGTTAACTCATCTAAGTTCACAAAACTCACCCAAAATTGTAAGTTGACATTTTAGGTCACAGAGAGAGGATTTTAGCTACTGAGAGACCATACAAGAAGCTTAATTCTTGTACTTTTGTGAAGAAGATATGGCTCAAAGGTCGGTCAGTTGGACTGAAGGATTTAGTTAGATCTTTTGTATTTCCTCTTTCATATAGTACATTTTGTATTAGGATATGATGATGTACATGTACAAATTTTTGAAAGCTACAATGTATGTACATCTAATTTTATGAAATGAAAAGAGGAAATTTGTTTTAAAAAAATTGGTGACTTTCTTGTATGATAGTACATGCCATGATTAAGTGGGATAAATTACCATATGATAAAGTGAAAGTGTGATAGGTAACACGACGTTGTTATAGGGTATGTACTAGAATGTCATAAAGATGTTTCAGTATGTACCTTATAGCAGTAGGGGTGTTACATTTGTAGCTTACCTACAAGCTACAAAACTAATATTAAATGAGAAGGGTGGAAGCAAGTTGCTCATAATTGATCCTAGTTGAGCTTTAAAGGATGAAGGTGAAGCTAATGACCACAAATTAGCACGTTTAGTAGTTAGATTTAAATTATTCAGTAGTTAGGTTTATTTAAATTATTAAATACGTTTTAAATGATTTGGAATGGTTAGGATTGCTAATTTTTTTACTCTCTTAAATCACTTGTAATATAGGGAAACACTCTCGAAGTCAAGCAGATTTGGTCCCAACACTATCACCATCACCACCTCTATCATTATAAATGGTTTCATGTTCTAACCCTTTTCTTTTCATTTTTTTAGTATTTTCTTCTTATGTTTTTTCTTATATTGTGTTTTATTTCCCTTGGTGTGTTTATGTACCCTTCTCACTTTAAGAAAAATGTGTTGTTTAAGCGCGGGAAGGGATTATGTATTTTACTTTTGAATGTGATTTTGCATGTTGTATGATAGTTATTAGGTTGCATTTTGTGAACCGTATGAATCTGTCAATGGCTTAGATTGATTGAAATTCATTTAATTTTGAACATAGTCTATTAGGTTGTGAATAATCATTAGCTCGCAAAACTAGTAAATTAGGATTCTTTGGATAAATATACAACTTAATTAGACTTAGTGTAAGTTTAGCACCCTCTAGTTTGTCACATTCATTCATAATTTGAGGCTTTTCAACTTAAATAGCTTAACTAGTATTTTTTTTAAATGAAAACAAATAGCTAAAATGACAAGGTAGGCAATAAAAAAACAAAAAATTATGTTTTATTGAATAAATTACTATTCTGCTAACCTTCAGGTTATCAATAGAGCTAGTAGCCAGTTGACAACGTGATATAGCTGTGTAACTGGATCGACACGAATCACAAATGTTTGCCTTCGCGTCAAAAGGCTATAATGACGTTTCAACCAAGCTGTCTAATAAAATCACTTAGTCAAGTAATCGAATTGAAATTCATCACCAATGTTTGAGTCTGAGTAAAAGACTAAGTATATGATTCAATAATTAAAAAAGGTTTCTTAATAACCCACTGAACTTGTAATAAGCTTAAACTTTCTTGAAAATGCACTTAGGAATAGCTACAGAGTCTTGAGGGACCAAAGAATTATCAATGTGTGGGTGCAATTGAAAAGGTTAAATGAATTAACATTTAGATCTCGATTAAATTGTATATTTAGTTCAAAACCCCTAGACACTAACTTTGCATATGAATGAATAGATATAACTTGTATGATTGTGTTCAAGATTGAATTTATTTCATGAAATTAAAGTATTTGCCTCATTTTTGCATTGCGTTTTTTGTGTTTTTTGTTTTGTTTTCTTGAGGACAAGCAAACGTTTAAGTATGGGGATGTTGATAGTTTTGATTTGCATTGTGTTTTAGGGTTTAATTTGTTAGGTATTTAGTGTTAATTTGAGTGTTGAGTGTGTATCTATGTGTTAATTGTGTTTGTTAATTATGATAGTTTATGTGTTTAAGTTAATTGTGTTAGTTAATTGTGATGGTTTATGTGTTTAAGTGTTTTTATGGGTTAGTATGAGTCTTTATACTTAAATGTTATTTTTTTGAGGTACCTTGATGTGTTTGTTAGTGTTTCAGGGTAAACGGTGAAGAACGGAGAAGTTTCGAAGAGTTTCGGGCTAAAACCATAGCCCACGATCGTGGCAGAAATAGGCAAGTCAATAGGACCCAAGCTATAATCATGCAC
The DNA here is from genome assembly GCA_027563885.1 of Erythroxylum longipes. Taxonomy (NCBI): domain Eukaryota; kingdom Viridiplantae; phylum Streptophyta; class Magnoliopsida; order Malpighiales; family Erythroxylaceae; genus Erythroxylum; species Erythroxylum longipes. The sequence continues at coordinate 6,618 of JAOQMS010043140.1, forward strand.
TTTGGGCCATGATCGTGACAGAGAGCTTTGTGCCAGGCCACGATTATGCACTTCAGGCCATAATCATGACAGAGAGGGTTAAGCGCTGGCCACGATTATGGCCTAAATCAAGCTGACACAAAAACTCGAGTTTTGCGAGACTTTTCAGACCGTTTCGACTCCGAATCAACCCTAGGGCTTCTAAAGTTTAAATATAACATTACAAGGTAGAAAAAGCAGCCCTTGAAAAAGTTTTTCACACCAACCAAATTCAGAAAAAGAGCTATTGAGAGATTTAAGGAAGGAGAAGAAGGAAGAGAGACACGAAGACGGAGCTTAATGCTAAGTACTTCCCAGAATAGGTAGTTTCCCATAATCACTGCCTCCATGATTATGTTTCAACAGTATTTTCCATTTTTATTTCAATTTTGTTGATGTATGGAATTGGGATAATCATTGAGAATAGTTGTTTTTGAATGTCGATTTTTGTCTAAACTCACCTTCAGGATTTTGATTCTTGAGATTAATGAAGTTTGATTTATTGTGTTTTATTTGAGTTATTTGTGATTCAATATTTGTTCTTAATAATTTGGCAATAAATTGAGAGGGCGAGCTGAGTGAATGTCGTCAAATTGGGCTAACGAGAGTTATGTAGTTTGATAGATAAGAATTGAATCAAACTGGTGAAATTGTGTAACGAGAGATCGAACATAGGTTTCTGGTAGGTTATTAGACAAGTTCAGAACTAATTTTGGTTTTAGGTAAATTGGAAATCAAGAGATTACAATTCCATAATTTAAATTGGGGATTATAAATTAGGGTTAAAGATTATATCTCGAGAAGAGTGTAATCCACCCTAGGACCGTCTAGACCCAGTAATTTGATAATTATATAATTGATTAGATTTTTGTTAGTTTCGGATTAAAAGCCCCTTTCTCTTAATTGATAGTCCCTAGGCTGATTTTGGATTGGGTTGTGTGATTTGTTATTTTGTTTATATTTCTGAAATTTAATTCTATTCGATTGATTAATTTTCTATTTAGTTGTTTGTTTTAAATTATTGCAGTTTTGAATTAAGCCTTAGATTTTAGGATTAAATTACCTTCCTCGTGGGAACGATACCTTAGGTACTACGTGAACCACCTATGCGCTTGTGGTATTATCGAGGTTAAAAATAGTAAAACTTAGCATACGTAACCTTACGATCATTTATTTGTAATAAAAAATCCTTTCACTTTACTTCTTGTTCTTGTAATTGACCAATAGCTAGCCATAGAATAAATGAGGCTTTAGGATATTTATTAGCGAACTAAACTAGTTTCCACCATAAGAATCCACTTTAGGTTGGTATGTCCTCTTCAACTTAGTTAGTTCTATAATATAAAATTTGGTTCATAACATGCGAGAATCCTATAAAAATACAAAAACGACTTCACCTTAATAATGATTACATTAACTTTGGCTTTCTAAAACATTAGGAGTCCCAAGTGGTCAAGGCCTGGAAGGTTTTTAAAGAATGCAATTTGCACCAATTCGAACAAGAACATTGTTTTCTCTCCATTCTCAACTATAAATTTAGTAGCTTAGGATATGAAGTTATTTAGCCTTTGTACTTGATTGAGTGTCTGAGAAAAGGATGGGCGACATTAATATCCCAAAAGCTACAATGTGAATCCATTTCACCTAAACGAATTCAAAGATTATGAAATGTCACCAAATATTTTCAACCTAAATAACTTTATTAGTGTCTTTAATAAAGTTAATCCCTAAGCCTCCTTCTTACTTTGAATAAAAAATTAAACACTTTATTTTGGCACCATGATGATTATCAGTTAAATTGTCCTAATATATTTATTCATTTATCTCTCTATGTCCTTGATTAGTTGGTCACAAAATAAATAAGTATGAAGAATGTAAAGAAATCAGTTAAAGGTACCTAACATAATGAGATATTTGTTAGTTCAATGGCTTATCCTTTTCTGGATAGAGTCAAAATGAGGGAGGCATTCTTGGTAGGTGACTCTCATAGAAAAAATAGGGATACTCAAATATTTGAATGGGAGTATTTGGTACTTTAGACTAAAAATTATAGTAAGTGATTTGACTTGATCCTTAGCATCATTAGAGAGATATAGGAAACTTTTGTTTTTGTTAGTATAGAGGCCAGAGAAAAGATTAAATTTATGTAAGGATTCTATAAGGTATATGTTAAAACCACATAGTATAAGAAGATCATATTCAAATGAGAAATTAAATAAGCCTAACTTTTTGCATTTATGATGGAATTTCAAAGAGTTCCTGAAAGTAATTGTAATGTCGGATTCTCTGAGCTTTTTGTATTATGCTATATTTGGAGATACTACTATATATTAATATATACATGGTTTTGATGAGTTCAAAGATGTATTTGAATCCTTTGGGTGCGTATGCCAGTGATATAAAATGTTATATGCCCTTACAAGAACTTAGAGTTCATCGATATGCGAAATCTTGGAGATTTCTGACATATAAGCTTTTAAGTGTGAAAAACCAAGTCCATTGGATAGATATGATCACTTTGGTCAAATTAAATGTGTTCTAATGCCTTATAGGTGATTATACATGATTTATAGATTTATTGGACACTTAGAAAGCTTAATTGAAAAAGTTGATGCACATAAGGGCCTATTTGCAAATTGTTAAAAGTTAAAGGACTTAAATGTAATTTTACAATTCTTAGAAGACCAATATGTAATTTTATAAATTTAAAGGGCTTATTTATAATTTGCAAAATTTTGAGGACCAAAATAAAAATAAAATTTTTGGTCATTCTCAAATTTTGGGCTTAATTGCAAATTTAGGAAAGTTTGGAGGGTATAATGGTAATTTCACATAAACTAAGGGAAAAAAGGTGAATTCACCTTGTTTGGTCAAAGAAGAGTCAAATCCTAGACTCTTCTTCATGGTGTGGCCGTGCACCTCTTCATTAAACATTAAAACACTTTGTTTTAATTAAAAGAAAAGAGAAGAGAGGAGAACAGAGGAGGAGAAGATGAAGCATTCGGCCATCACCTATCTTTCAACACTTGTTTTGATTTTTTAACCCAAACCTAGGTGTTCTAAGCTAATTTGGGGTCAAGGAACTCAAATCTATCATTAGATTTGAGAAATTCTCAAACGATTTGAAGATATCACTAAAGGAAAGTTTATGTAAATTTTGTCTCATCTCTCTCTACATTATGATTTTGAGTTTGGTGTTAAGATATATGGTTCTCCATGCTTAATTATGCATGAAACATGGTTTAGACGAATGAAAAGATTTATAGAGAGATTTATTTAAACAAAAACTGAAATGGTCTGTCTTTGGTGAAAGTTGGTGAAATTGTGAATATCTTTTGAAATTGATAATTTAAATGAATTCTATAGTGTTAATTGTGCATGTATAATGTGAATTGATGATGAATAATGAAGAAGATGCATGTTGTTTAAGGTTGGACCGAAATGACGAAGAAGAAGTGGATTAATGTAATGAGTTGTGTACTTGATAAATGTAGCTTAAATGAAGGGAGTTGGTTTGAATGGAGTGGTGGAATGTATCATTGAGTGGAAGTGTTACTATATGACATGATAGGAGTATGAATTATTATGATAAAGTCTTGAAAATGTGACTTGAAAGTTATGCACATTAGGTGTTTGATAAAATGCCTAAGTGAACTTGGCTTAGGATTTAAGGATTTTGATGGTGTGCATTGGAAAGAGGCTTTCATGTTTACTTAGAGTAAACTTGAATTATTGCTTAGATTGATGAGTAATGGCTTAATGTGCATGGATAAAGATGTACTTAATTATGCTTTGAAATGAGTAAGTATGGGATTAAAGGCATTGCCTTAGGAAATGCAAAAGAAAAGCTAATATGAATAGTAACGAAGTAACCATGTGAGGCATTTAATGGTCGAATTCTATAGCTTAAAGGTAGTGGTATTGTGTTTTATACACTTATATGATAGTGTCTAATTATGAAATTTAGGTTTAAGTAGTAATTTCATCGTATGTCTTTTTATGCATAAAGGTTCGAGAGCTGTGAATCAAGGAGCTCGTACCGAGGACTATTGAAAGTAAGAGAGTGTGTACCTTCTTTTGAGATGAGTTGGGGAAACCATATTTCTCATATGGGATTAGATCACCCTAAGACATGTGTAATGACTTGTATGTGAATTTTGAACCTAGGTAATGCTTAGTAGAATTGAATCTCAAATGGATACTAATACATTTCGTATTTGTGAAATGACATTGTTTTGAACAACTATGCATTTGAAGCACAAAATTTGGCTTTTATTTTATGAGATAATGTTTTGGAAATTTTCATATGCATAACCGAGTCATATATACTGCATCTATGTATTGTCTTTTGGCTTATAACCCTGGCACAGTTCCATTTTATCGATTAGATAAATAAAGGCATGGTGCCTTACTTAATTTTAGTATTCAACGTTTGTATATGATTTTTTGATGGTTGATGAGGAAACAATTAGCCAATCATGTGCTGGGAACAACTGATTTAGCGAGCTTTGTACTCTTGACGCTGGTACATAAAAGTCGAGTCCTCGTATTGACACTTTTCTACAGGTCATGCGAGTGATTCTATACCTAGGGTCTGGACACCAACGAGGTCATCACCTAGGGTCATGACGCTCTTGTCAACTGTAGTTCGGACTCACTATGGATGAAGTTGAGCCAACACCGAGGATCGGTGGGTGTGCATGCTAGTTTGGCCGACTAGTGGTGTAACACATGATTGTTTTGGCTTACCCTGATATTTGTTTTTTCTGACGAGATTTGATTTATACATATGATGTTTTTACGCTTTTGTGTATTGGAACTGGAACCTATGTTTACTAGATGATTGAATTAATAGGCTAGGCCTATATGGTTCCTAACCAATATATGTTGAGTCATAGACTAGGCCTATGTGTTTCTATGTGCTGTATGTTCACCTTATGGGTTATCTATACCGTCTTGGTGTGTATCGAGTTCTATTCATGACATATGTTTTTTCCTACTCACTGAGTACATAGTGTACTCACCCCCCCTCCCCCTCAGCTTCCCAACCATGCAAGTTAATTTGGTGAGTTTGAAGTCCTGAGTGGATTATGCGGTCTTTTGACATTTTCGGGATATTACTGCACGTGGGTTGTCTCTGTTTGGTACTTTATTGTGTAGTGGCTCATGATTATGTCGATATGCTTTATAATTTTGTAAATTAACTCTTGTCTGTCTTGTGGTTGGTAAATGACTTTATATATGAAGATTTTGTATTGTCGTTGAGATTGATATTCAGTTAGCCTTGCATAGTCGAGTTAAGGGTACCATGAGTATCTTTAGCTCAGGTATGCGGTAGTTGTCATATGCCTGATATAGTTCTGGGTCGTGACATTAATCTTATGATCATTAAATTTAGTGTGGACTCCATATAGATAGTGAAATAAAGTGAAATAAGGTCACCTTGTCCCAGGCCTTTTACTATTTTGAAAGATTTAGATGCCTCTTAATTGAATAGATTTGCATATGCTGGAGGGCATAATCACTTTTCAACCTACTAGATAAATGGAATAGGGAAACTAAATGTTGGGCCCCGTTTCCCGGAGTCTAACTTCTGTTCATGCTTCCATTTATGCTCTGATACCATGTCTGTTGGACCCCGAGTTCGGAGTCTAACCCTTGCATGCATGCTTGCTTGCTAACCTGGCTCACTTACTTGCATCCGTACTCT